>JAHZNC010006940.1:0-13237 GCA_027744095.1 Zhuqinia jingwanae | reverse complement strand
ATCCAACGATTTGTAGAGTGGGCCATTGATCCTGCTAGAGGTTCTGGTAGCATTTCCTCTAGATTTCCTTCTGGGTGACATTTTCAACCCACGTACGTTAGTACCTTCAGCGTGCATTGATTCAAATCTTACTTGGATTTGATCTTCGACCTAGTAAATAAATACGACAGAAAAGACGCAGATGAACAAAAATGACAAATATCTGTTTCAATGTGGGACATTTAACATTCACGACAAATTCACAAAGAACAAGTAGATTTAAATTCAAAAGGACAAGCCAAATAATCTTACTATCTTTTCACAAAGTTCACAACAACGAAATAACGTTGCTGCTGTTAATGCTCTAGTAAGGGTAACGTGAAGAAAGACGCGCAGCGCACCACGCATATTATATTCAGTGCAGGTGATGGTAATGGTGATCCCAGAAGGATAATTTTGTGCTTTATAGGGTAAATCCGCATCGACAACGTGAGCAAATATTTAAATACCAACGGCTTTGAATCATATCATATACTTTTGGGATCAATCATTATATTATCATTCATTTTCATTATTTATCACAAAACAAAGAAAACGAGAAGACTGAAGTTCAGACTCTAAAACTCATGGAATAATGTTATATTATTCATAATAATATAATATTAATTAGCTAATTATAATTAACAATAATAATTACGGTCCTTATATTTAATCGTTTAGTAGGGGTTATTATGCACTGTAATACCGGAATTTTTTACCCGATTATATAGGGCTACTACAATGTCACACGTCACCGGATTACTGTCACTACAAGACTTTTTATGTGAACATTCTAATCTTTTTTCATAAATTTAGTCAACATTAAGTTGAGTATTTTTACAACACTACAGATAATATGCATAGGTTAGGGAATGAAAAATGTTACATTTGACATTGGATTGGAACATCGTGTGGGGTTTAGTAAATGGAAAAAATGTTTGAACTACCTTCCAAAAGAACAAAGGAAATACTACAAAATATATTAATGCCACATTCTAAAGTTTGTCCATTATGAACATATTTTGGGGTATGACGGGACAAAGAAGAGAGAAAAATTCAAATCCTTTACAACATAGTTTGCAAGCTAGTCAATTATATCAACAGGGACAAAAATTTCTTTTAAAAAATTGCGATCTTTGATAAATTAAGTATAGCATTGTGTATTTTAATCGAAAGCTTGTTAGTTCATCATTATTTCAGTACCTAAACTTATCGTTCATTACGTTCAAATGCAAGAAGTTTCGTTCACGCACGGAGAGAGGTGGAATATATATGAAGGCTGAGATTTGTGAAGGTTATTCTTCCAAAAACTCATTATTGCCATTTACACTTAATTACTGCAAATTACTCATTAATTACTCATTACTAATTACACCCAACCAAAATGGCATTGATGAGATTATTTTATCAGATGTCTAATAATAGCCAACATTTTCAGGATATCTGTAATTGCGTTCTTATTTTACCTGGGGCGAAGTAAAACTTACACGTGTAATTGTAACATGAACAGAGGAAACAGATGATGTCAAAAGTATCTCACATTACTTGTACCTACCCAGTTGTGCGTTAAAAACAAAGCAATATGGTTTTTGTTTACTAAAACGTCATTATAAAAACAGTAGAGTTTTAAAAGTAGTGGTTTTTGATCCAGAGTTGGATTCTATTTTCAAATTCCACTGAAATTAATTATTTTAAAACGAGTAACAAAATATTACTGATTTTAATGTGAAGAATATAACAACTTGTTTTGATTTGGTGGGCTTGAGTTTTGCCGGCTGTGAAGTGGTTGAAGAGTTGGAGAAGATTTTTATTTTGGTTAAGGACTTTTAGTTAAGAAACAATCAATTGGAATACAATTAATGGTGGTCTGTTCTACCGCCAAACCGTGACCAATACTCATCACTTTTATTGTCAACCACCAAGTTACTAAAGGTAGAGAAAGGATACAAACGGTCACAATGATTGCCCGTCATACAGAACTAATTAAAACGCTGTGGAAAAAAAATTCTACTCAATTTTATTTACCATTTACCCCTCCCAATTCATCATTGGGATTATAATTACTTTGTTTTATTTGTGACAGTGTGGAATTGTATTAGCCACCTTATCATTGATGACGGGAGCTATCATGACAAGAATGGTATGCTACTTCCTTTTGAAAGCTGCCTTAATGAACCGGAGAAGAACATATGAAATGCTAGGTAGACTTTGGTTTAGCATACGATACGATTAAGGCATATGCCCCTCGAACTAAAAGATGTGTTATTTAACCATGTTATTTACTATTTATTATTATTTTTAGCGTGGAGTACATTTGGGCATACAGGCAAATTCATGGTAGAAATTAGCATTGTTGGTTTCTTATTTGGAACGTTGATCGCTTTTATGGTGGTTATCGGAGATTTGGGACCTGAAATCCTATCTGAGATATTTTCAGTAGAAAATAATTCATCGCTACGAACAATTATAATGACAGGTATTAAGCCCGTTATTGAGTATTAGCTAATAATAATTTCATCAAAGTAAAGTTTAGAATGAATTGTGAATGTTCCTAATTTTACAACACCGGTTTATATTATGTTTGCAGCTTTATCTCTGTTTGTGGCGCTGCCATTAGGATTACTTCGAAATATTGATAGTCTTAGCAGCGTCTCAACCGCTTCAGTATTGTTCTATCTGTTTTTAGTCTTGAAGGTATGCTCACGTACATAGTACGTATTTTATAAAATCACTAACTAACTACGTAAAATATTAACTAAAATGTTTTATATGTAGATTTTTAGCGAAGGAATTGGGCCATTATGGTCTGGGGAGTACTTAGAAAGAATACATTTCTGGAAATCGGGAGGTGTATTGCAATGTATTCCAATTTTTTCAATGGCTTTATCTTGTCAAACGTAAGCCTTAAACTTTTACTCTAATTTTTAAAATCTCTGGTGGTTTATAATAGTGCAAGTCATTCTATACACACAGGCAAATATTTGGGATATATGATGCACTTCCTGAACCTTCATTACAAAAGATGAATGAAATTGTGAAACAAGCTGTAAATATCTGCACTTTTTTCTATTTTTGTGTGGGATTCTTTGGTTATATTGCCTTTAGCCAACAAAATTTTGGAGGTAATTTTAATCCATCGATGTTGTATGTATGGTTTGACCATATTTGAGAGTGTTATAACTAAGGTCTTTGGCAAACATCAATACAAGTAATAATCTGTACTTTTAATCTTACTAAGGAAATATACTGCTCAGTTTTTCACCAGCGTGGTCTACTCAACTTATAAAATCCATGTTCCTAATGAGCATAGTATTCTCGGTGCCATTGGTCGTGTAAGTTAATAGCGCGACATTTCGGTTATTAAAGCGTATCCATTTTGAGTTTGACTTTGATTTGTGCTTCCAGATTTCCATGTCGTGCAAGCCTACATTCTATGATATTCAAGTCTGTAAGTAATAAAAAATAAAAAATCTGCCACCGTGATTGTATAGTGTGCTTGTAAAGCGTTACTCTTTTTCTATTTGCCAAAAATAATAATATGGGTTCATGGGCTGTGTAACTGGTACTGCTTGATGCTATTTTGGGCGTTATTTGTTTATTTGTTGCAATAGAGTTGCTTGCCAGATTATAAGTACAGTCTCTTGGTGGGATTGGTGAAGGTGTGTTTAATTGCATATATGCAGTATAAAACCATAATTTGCTTGCAGTTTAGTTGTACATGTTTGTGTTGCCTTGTAAAATCATTATCGGCATAATAATGCAGATGGAATTTTGAATTTGTTACTTTCATAGGGATCAACTTATCATCAAGTACATGATATGTCTACAAATTACATTCCCGAGTCTCGACTAAAGTTTCTTACTGTAGCCATTGTTGGCTCCACCCTTGTAGTTGGTATTCTAATTCCAAATATTGAGCTTGTTCTTGGACTTGTTGGATCTACCACAGGCTCTGTGATATGCATTATATTTCCCAGTATAATGTTCGTTAGAGTAACTTCTAAAAACACCACTGAACGACTATTGGCACAGGTAGAATTAAAGATTGTTTATTTTGTGTCATTTGTATAATATTTTACATTTTTAATGGAATGATTGGATAAATGACGGGTAAATTGTGTTTCTAAAAAGGGTATGTTCTTCATTGGTGTTGTGTTGATGCTCTTAACCACGTATGCCACGCTGTACGCTGCGGAACAAGCTCAGGTAAATGAAAAAATTCAAGAACTTCGTGTCACGGAGAATATGCCACTTTTGAAACCTGGACTGAGAGAGGATGTTCAATTAAACTCTCCCATATCGAAAGTAGATGAAGGTGGGTGTACTCTCACGCATGCATTATACTATTGAATTGGAAAAGATTGCAAAATAAAACATTCTAATCAAACATTATTTATCGTTTTACACATTTTTAGGAAAAAAGATAACCAATCCCAACAAAGTCGAGTTTCACAGACATGAAACAGTAAAAACTAGAGGTGATCATAAACAATCATCAACAAGAGTTCAGGATGTTAGCAGTCCAAAAGCAAACATCGACAGGATAAACGTTGCGGAGAACGTAAACGTTGCCGATCGTATTCAAGCAAAAAGTGGCCCTAATGTTAAAAAGAAGCCTTTGATGGGACACTCTGAGCAAAAATCTGGCGATTTAGGCAAACTAAATGCGGAAGAACCAAGAAAAGACAAAATTAGTCCACCACCTAAAGCATCAGCAGTAGATCGCAAGGAGAAGGATACAAACAAAAAACTCATCCAAGGCGAGGTAGTTTCTTCCAATAATATGAAAGTAGCTGAAAACCATCCCGGTGGTAGCGACAATACCAAGAAAGAATTCGTGGATAAGAAAGTTGCTGAAGAATTTTTGAAACGACTTGAGGTACATCAGGAAAATCAAAAGAAGTTAATTGAAGAACAAAAAGAAATACTTGAAGAATTGAAACAGCACCATGCGCACGACGTACAAGATAAGATTGAAAAGGAGAAACATTCTGAAAACGATAATGTCAAAGTTGTTGAAGATAAAGATAAACTTAATGAAAACATTCAGCCCAAACAAATGCCTAAACAGAAGCCAGTGGTTGTAAATCAAATCAATGCAGCTCCATCTTCTGATTCTGTTAGACCTGCAGATAAAATTATACAACAACAAGAGACTATAATTGCAAAGATTTCAGAGAACATTGAAAAGGAAAACAAGAATGCTCAACTGTTGGAAAAATTCGAAGAGGGTTTAAATAAGGAAGTTCAAATGATGGATGCACAAAAGTCTTCTAGCTCTCCAAAAGAAGAGCACAAACAATCCCCACCGAAAACTGAAGGGAATATGATGGAACAAGAAGGGCGACCGGGCTCGTTGGGAAATACTGCTCATAAATCATCGAAACAAGACATTCAGCAACCCAATGTAAATGAAAATGCTTTTATAGGATCTTCAGGGGCTAAGCAAGAACATGCAAATATGCAGAATACGGGCAACATGGGACAATTACTTGACAAAGTTAAAGAAAGAAACGATCAAAGTAAAGATAGCAACACAAGGACGAATATTTTACCTTCGAATAAGATTCCATCCGATGTGAAGGCGAAAAATATAAATAATTTAGTGATGGATAATAGTACAAAACCTCTCAAAGGAAATCTTCAAGCAAATCCATCGGAAAAGAAAAGTGTATCAGAAAGTGTTGTAAAAGAGAAACAAATTGACAGAGAGATTTAATAATGCATGCATGCATGCATAACTTCACAAATATATTTAATATGAACAAAATATTTCATGATTTTTGCGTCGAAAACGTTGGTTGTCAAAGTCCTAGTGATGCGGGATATTAACTTTGCTGGGACGAAACCTAGTCTGATTTAAATGATCTTATAAACTGAAAGTACATTAATTTAAGTTTTTAAACGTAATTTACTGTGATATTATGCATTATGTTATGGCAAATAGCAACAATTAAACAACTAATTCTTCAAAGCTTTTTGTATTAGATGACAAAAATGTAAATGTACGTAAGTTAAACTTAATCCGCTCTAAATTGATTGATAGTAACTAGTAACTTCCATGCCATGTACCTACATTCTGCACCAGGCGCACACAGGTACCTACATTCTGTCATACATAGACACGTGTTGCCTATCTATGACAAAAAAGATAGTATTACATTTTACCTATAACCTATATAATTTATAAGTATATGTGTGTGTTTATATGGCATAATGATGATGATATACCTGATATGCTTGCTAAATATTCTCGTACAACTTATTTTATTACGGCTTTATTTTATTTTTATTTTCACTCATATCGACATGTACACAGAACCAAAACTAATTTGAATCCAGAGGGCAGACTGTATTAATATTGATATCAATTTGTTTTCAAACATTGCATATATTGTATACTGCATAGACGGTACTACTACCCTCAAAATTCAAACGATTTGGCCCGGATAACACGATTTAAGGAATTAAATATTTTACATTTTAAAAATTATAACATCACGATATATTATGTCCTACACTTACATATTTACGCGATCGTCCATATTAGTCTTAATAAAATATTATATAGTCCACATTCTAGAGTAAAAGCTTACGTATGTTAACAAACAAACAACGCAATTTTTGTTCAAGTTATTTAAAACGCATCTCACAAAACTGGCAGCGACATCTTTACGATTTCATAGGTTTTTAATTCCGATATAATACTATGTAATGTATTTTCCAATATATAGCAGTTTACAAAGTTAACTTTAACAGGGTTCAAGCGATTTTTCCGATTCAACACGTCTTCTATTAAGATTGAGATTGCTGATAAGTTGCTGTTGCTCCTCATGCGGTGTAGGTGATGGAGAGCCGTTAATGGAGAAATGTGCTGGGCCAATTATACAATGGCTAGCTCCCCCACTACTACTGCTAGCACTGGCCAAATTTGATGATGTAGGTGATGAACTTAAACTTCGTGGTTTTGCGAGATTTGGATTAAAAGTAGGAATTAAATATGGGTTTTTAGGAGGAATTCTAATAGGATTACTAATGGCATGAGTACTACCAGTATTAATTGTAAGACTAGATAAGTTAGCTAATAAATTTTTCACATCAGCATCTACTTCTTCCGCTGTTTGGCTAAGTGTCAGTCTATTCGCAAAATCATTTAAAAGTTCAGCTTCCATGTCTTTTCCTTTCTTTTGAAGATATTCTAAAATCATCTCAACAATCTGGCGAACTTCATTTTTTATTTTGAGGGCATCGTCGGATTCAGATTTCCAATTTGCCAGCAGTTTCAGTTTTGATTGAGCCAGCTGAAGAGGGTTTCTACCGTTGTTATCCAATGTGCTGACATCAGTTCCAGCTCGAAGAAGGCAGGTAACTACATCAAAGTGGTTGGTGCAAGCGGCCAAATGTAAAGGCTGCAATTACAAGAAACGCATACACATACATTTATGATTTAATCATAGTGGTTACGTTCATGATTCCAAGCAAAAATTAAATTCCCTAATCAGCTTACCGTGTTTCCGACACAATCACGGGAATTAGGATTTGCCCCAGATGAAAGTAACAAGCTGACAATATCACTATATCCTTTGCATGCAGCAACATGGAGGGCAGTTCTGCCCATGTCATCAGATGCATTGGGATCAATATCCATGGATAGCAACTTCTGAACCATCGTAAAACTTCCCGTACCAGCTGCAGTTCTTAACCTCTTTTCATCTACACGACAAAAATAGCATTGATTAGTCTTTCATTGGTGATTGGTCTTTGTAGGTGCACATTCATTTAATGTTTTTCACTTACTATATTCTTTTCTAATATTAGCCCAGTTATCATATAGTCTATTTCTTGTCTTTCTGGAACAGCTTTGACTTCGAACCTTTTGATTTAAATCTTTTTGCTCATACGGGATTAGTGCACGACAGTCACTCGCACCTGTAAATAAAAGAACAATAATCATTCACTATTCCCAAATAATTTTGATTTTCAGCAGAAATACGTGATATACGTAGAGCAAAATCTTACTGGGTGCACTATTTAGAACGGCATATCCTCCTTGATTGTCAGTTTGAAACGGTTGAATTGACATGAATGATCTTAGGCCGGCTGGTGGTTCAAATTGGCAAACGAGCTTCGGCAATTCAGGAAATTCGAACTACAAAAAATCCAATCTCATAAGTTCTAGCACTATTTGTCCACATATTAAAACACACAATAATCAAGATTTACCTTTACCAGTGCTCTACAATTATTCATATTTGTGGGCGTAACGGGGGGCGCCGGAGGTGGATGATGGTGATGATGAAACATGGAGGATGTGGGATGAAAAGAGTCAGACATTGCGCGTGGTCTTGAATAAGAAAATGGACTATTACTATTCTCTGCGTTTCCGTTACAGGACAAATCTGCAGTAGAACTGAAGCTGAAGGTATATCTTCTACCCCATTCCTCCTCTGGTGTACCTGCAAACAATTTTCAGATAGCGTTGTTGTTTGATTAATTACTATTGTAGTTACGTTAATTTTACAAAAAGCTCACGATATACGTAACATTATGCTAAAGCAAAATGAACTTACAGTCAGCAAAATCAGGTTCAGGAATATCACTGAGAAACCTTTTGGAAGGGGAAGCATATTCCCCGTTATTATGCGGCCGTTCATGATTGATAACATGACGAGCAGTTTCTGTCTCATCGTCATCGTCACTTGCATCGTCCCTTTCCATTATTTCGTCTTCGTTGACATGAACAGTTGTTGATTGGTGAGATGTTGACGGTCGTGATGACAAGACGGGTTGCATATTAACAACTTCACCCACACCAGAAGCATTTGCTTCATCAGTCTCTTCAATCATGCCATCTAAACTGTCACATGAGAAGTTTTGAATCACTGGGGTTACGTCTAAAAAGTCGGGTACACCGCCTCCAGTTCCGCATATATTTGGAGACGTAGGTGGAGGAGGAGGTGGCGGATCATCACCCTTGTCTTTAATTCCTAATAGAATACTTGGACCACTTTCAGGTCCCAAAAAAGTTGAGCTCACAGAACCGAGGTGCTGATTCAAATCAGATTCAGACGATGAAGGTCCACTGTCCGGAAGGTCAAGTATTGGGTCCCCTTGTTCATTTATTACATTTACGTTCACTATGTCAAGGTCGTTACTTTCATTCTCTGTTTCTACTCCAGAGTCTGCTCCTCCTGTTAGCATCGCCATTTTATACAGAATAAATGTAATATACAAAGATGTCACTGGTCACTGACTTTTACTGAAGAATATCGAATTAAAAATCCTCTGCGCAAAATAAAACTGCAGATCTCCAGACACTTTTCTCACTTAAAAATTTATATTGCGTATTTTTGGTCATAGATGGTCTTCATACATGTTTCATGGACAAAAATCTTGGGGTCCCAACGCAAATGATACAGGAAGATACAGATACCGATACCATTATGTCTGCAAGTAAAATTAAATGAATTAAATAATGATAATGTGTTTGGAAAGTAAAAAACCAATAAATTGCTTATAAAAGCATCGTTTATGTTTCATGTAGTACTGCTTTGTGTTTTGTAAACTTACCAATTTTTAAACAACCAATAATCTGGACACCTGCCACAACGATAATATTGCGGATACTATTTCCAATTAATCACATTAATTAAAAGTATCGAGTGGCAGTGCTAATGTTCATATATATTCACCATGCAATAGTAATAGTGTAGAATAGAAAGATACATCATCACAAAAACATTTACAGCTGAGAACATACGTACATTAGCATTGTTAAGATAACTCCAAGATTTCCACTAAATAAACTTTTCCTTTTAATTTTCTTGTACAATAAGTTCGTTCAAAAAATAGCACATTATAGTGTGCAATATGTATCTTTTAAATTTGATTTTTTATAAGCACTTTTACCATAAATAATGTTCAAAATGCACAACAAAAAATTCAGCAGATGATCAATCATAATAAAAAAATGAATGTGTGTGCAAAGCTAGGTATACATGTAAACAAAAATACACAACCTTTAAGCACTTTAGCAGCACTATCAACACTTCACTGTTTCATTCTCAACAATCTCTTTTCAAACATTTCGGACAATTTTTTGGGACCCCAGTTTAATTTATGAAGAAGTAAACTCAATTATTATTTGCAATTAATATTATAAAGTCATTCCTCATATGTAACTGACATCGCAGCGTACTACTGATATCCTATATTATATTAGGGAACAATTCTTTCTTCTTATTTTTAAGCTGTTGGCTTTTATACTACAACAAGTACCTTCAACGTATCTGTTCTAATCCATATTAACATGTTTATAAGAAAATTAGTCAGAATGTTTTCTTTAGTCTGTTCTTTTACGTCAAAATTCTTTTTTAAATCAGTTTTCTACTGCATCAGATAGCTGTGTTCAGATTCAGATCAACTTCCGTTTTATATTTGCTCCTAACCGTGCTATTTTTCAAATCGGCTTACAAATTGTAAGTTACAATATCCTAACATTTATTCGCAAAACTCATGGAGCTATTTCCGAATACCGAGTTTGACTTTTAAAGCACGATCATCAATGTATGTAGTATTTTCTATAGGCTATTTTGAAACTACAATACACCTGCAGCTGAGTATCATTATATGTGCCAAAAGGTAACAAGGTTATATATTTAGGAGACCGCGCTAGCAGCTCTTCTTGGCTAAAAATGTCGATCATGTGTTTCTCTTTGTTTCATCCGCTAGGTACGTAAAGTGGAATGTAAGCATCATACCGTGGAATTGCGTGCGTGTAAGTATGGTTTTCTTCGTTTACCTTCTTGTTGGAGACTTTAACGGGTAAATGATTTCCAGCTTTATTTTGCGCTTGGACGGTTTAGATTTTAGGACCATGCATTCATCCTCAGTTAAAATAACAAATAGACTATTTAAAGCATCTGTGTAAATTAACCAATTTTAACACGGCATCAATACACAATATAAGAATATAAATAACAGTCAAATGGATATCAAATTCTCAAATTCACTGACAGACCTTGCTGACCACCATGTTTAACTCGTAGTATGTATTTATTAAAAATTACCAGATTTTTAGGCGACATCCCCGTCACACCAGCAATCGTTATTACCATAAGGTTTTCAAATGTATGACCTTTTAGCCTGATATTTAATGAGCGATAGTTAAATTATATGCGAGACTGACCATATTGCACCACCATAATATTGCATATGTATGCAATATTATATGATCGCCACATTAATAGGCGACTTGCGTGATTTGCACATTTAGCGATTAGTTTGATTGTTTTAGTTGAATTATGAGCACATTGTGCATTTATTTGAAATAGTAAAAACTTTAGATTTGGATACCATACCTTCAATAAGGAACTTTTTCCTCCGTCAACGGCATCTTTATAACCCACGGTAAATGACTGACTATGTACATAATTATGTACATAGTCAGTCGTTTACCGCATTAGCATTTAATGCTAATGACATGCCGCCTACCATGATAATCAAATCTTGGCATTTCGGATTACAAATATATACGACAAATATTTTATATACCTACGTAAGTTAATTACTAGAGACGAACATTAGACTTGGTGTAGTTACTTGTTTTTAATGTCAACCTAACTTGTAAAGTTGAAAGTAGTTTGATTTGAAATAATTGAATTGCTGAAACAAAATCATTTGCAAATAGAGGATTTAGTAGTTTTGCAAGTAAATTATGATTACTTTACTTTTGATCCTATGCTATTAATTAGGATTATCTAAGGTTCTGTCGTGGCATATCATTATCCATCAATCTAACTACTACATAGGTTGTTATATATTTATGCACAATCAGTGACGTACATTATTCAACTCACTCATTAGTGAAACAATATATTTTTATGCGTTGAGAAAATGACTTACATAAATACAATTGGTGATAGTGTACATTGTAATCGCGAGAGGACGATAAAATGATATGTACATACATGGGCAGAAATTCTGTATTATAAATAACAAAATAACAAACAAATTGTTAGTAAAAATACTAAAGATTCTCTTTGTCAATCAAAATATCTTGATGTAGTACAAAATATAGTACGTGTGTAATATGTATATATGTATAGGACCTATTAATATATGTAATTTATATCCGTTCATACACAAAATTTTGCAAAAATTTCATTTACACATGCCATGATGAAATTAATGAGAAGAATTATATGGAACTGCAACTAAAATGTTCCATAAAATACCATATATGTAAACAACCAACCATTTTGTGAAATTAATATGGCACCTGTGGAAAATATACATTGAGTTGGATGAAAATATCAATGACAATTGAAGAAAAAATCTTTCAGTAGTATCATAGTTTTGAACTAGCTAACATAACATAAACCAGATAACATGGTCATCCTAAAAGAAATATGATATTGAATTCATAAACCACTGATTATACATTACTTGATTCTTGATTGACTTGCAATCATAAATACTCTTCAAATAAAAACTTGCATTATTAATTTTGCAATCTTTTGCTTTCGCTCTTCCAGCATATCTTTTGTTTGTAATTATGATGTGTTAGGATGGTAAATACAAATTAAAAGATTACAGACAGAATTGGCACAAGATGTGTACTTTTAGTGGTACATACTACATTTACAAGAAGATCTTTACGCTGATCTTCATAATACAAAGTTCTCTATCATCATTCTGTAATATAATACTGTAACACACGAAAATCTTCAAAAACAGGTTGTACTTACAATTACAACTTACATACATACGTACATGCAGTACAAAAGGGTTTATAAATAAATACGACTGTACGACGTAGGTATTTATACTGTGCTGCGATTTGACCGGACTTACTGGATTTTTGTATGTATGTATGGTATGAGATGAGGTTCTTATATTACGACCAGCATGCGTATTTTGAATTTAAAGTCATCTTCCGTTCATGTTCAGGTTCACAGAGTATTTCATTATCTTGCTAAAGTGCTAGGATATTGGAGCTTGCCCGATGATTTTAATCGCCAAAATGACCATGGTGCATGAAAACGAACCAAGTATACATATAGCATGTAGTTGACGTTCCTGTGCTCTGGTAGCTGAAAAGAAGAGAGCAATGATCGCCTCCGGCTCCAACCACTGCACCAGTGCTGGGCGGGACACCGGTGTCTGGTGTCCCAAATTGTGCTACCGGACACCGGACACCGGTGTCCCGTCGGTGTCC
>JAHZNC010006939.1:0-10407 GCA_027744095.1 Zhuqinia jingwanae | reverse complement strand
CTTCAATATATTACTTTTATTTTCACACGTTCATTTGGTACCTTCTGCCTGCTCCCTTCAATTTCTAAGTAATGTAGCTGAAGGTAATCCACGGAGAGATATTTTTTCTGTTTTTTAACTGGTGGTGTAGTAGGTACTTGTATTTCATTTTGCATTTTTTAAAGGGTTTCAAGTATAAATTTACGTTCATCAAGATTATTGACTGCTACAAGATGCTGTAAACAATTAAAAAATCTGTTTTAGTCATGTGCATACATCCACTTCACCAGAATGTCGCATTCTCGCTCATTTCATTCCAGATTCCAGTACCCAATGACTGTAAAGCGGGAGGGATTTCCAGGGAAATTCATAATATAATCTATAAAATGAATTTTGCCCCTCATTCAATGCCTTATGCCTTATAATCATATCCCAATAAACCAGCAGGATTGCCAATCTTGAGTTTTGTTGGGGCCGCAGTTTAGTTATTATGTAAACAATATTAATAAAAATTGCTGCAGTTTGTAACGACGTTACTAACTAGAATATAAGAGGGACCCTTACAGAATATTGTACACATTCATGTAAAGTATGAATTCCAGAAATGAACACAGTCCAAAGAGTAGTCGTAGGACGAGCAGTTCCCCTTATCTAGCGTCTTTGCACAACCGATCAACCAGCTCACAATACAGGCCACGACCAAAACCAAATTCTGGTCGTAAAAATAATAGTACCCGTTTTGAAAAACAAGCTAACCCGCCGATGCCACCAAGAGGTTCCCTTTACTTCCAGACCATGGCCATTACAAAATTATTGAAAAATCAGCTAACTCATATAGACCATGTGTTTGTGTATAGCTAATTCTCATAAACCAAATTTGTAGGGTCATGGAGCGCCCCAACTTGTTCTTCAGCTCATCCCGAAATCAGAGAATATTTTCAACGGCGAGAACAGCTACAGAAAGAAGTAGAGAAAGGCGTGCTCAGATCCAAATTAGATAGGTTAGCAGCTTATCAGGAGCAGTTATCAAAGGAAATTGACGATCTAGAACGTGGTTGTGGGGAAGTTGGAATTCGTGTTCCTACACGAACACGTGTAAAGCCACAATCACATCAGCCATTGTCTTCCTCCACGTCGTCTGCTGCTGCACCAAAAACAAAGCTAAAGTAAGAAAATAATCAGTTTCAATAAAGATAACGACAGAACACAACAGCGCACGATGACACAGCATAATAAAAGGTGATTTGGTGGTTATCTTCACTGTAGACAGTTTCGGGTGTTGGGAGGATGTGCGGGTAATTTATCGTATAAGATCATGAGAAAGCCTGACAAAGACGGGAAAGTTCGCTCTTTTTCAATAGAAGTAGATGTGAGAGGGTTCATGGCTGAAAACGTAGAAATTGTAACAGAAGACCAAGAAATGGTGGTGAGGGCTAGTAAAATGAACGGTATGAAGAAAGATCTGAAGGTAGTCGCACCATCAACTAAAGATATGGACAAAGCCTACATCCACCCTCCAAGATTTGGTGTTTTAGTTATTGACTTTTAAAAAAATGTATAGATATAGTTTTTAAAACCTTTTAAAATAAAATTTGATGCATTGTATATTTGTGAGATCTAAAAACCGGCAGGTCTGCAGTACTCATTCATTTATTTTTTGTTTGTACAATCATGCGCCAATGCGTATATTAAACTTGTGCACGTGAAATGTAATGCTTGTATATATTATACGTATTTCTTGGCCTTGACAAAAAATTAATCATTTAAACTTGATTTTTTTTTTGTAAAACTTTAATTTATACAAAGTAGCAGTGGTAGCCACAAAAATAAACCCTGAATTGCATTATGTACAGTATATCACATTAAATGATGTACAGCATTACCAAAAGCGTCAACGTTATTTTATATTATATCATTGTGGATATGTTGTTGTAGCAGACACATTTTTTGTTGCTTGTTATAGCCTTTGTGCCGACTTTTCTTTTCTCAGATGGGTGTTTATGATGCATAGAAGCATTAAAGTTGATTGAATCAATTTAATCAAGACCAATCAACCGAATGAGTCTGAGAAGACTTGACTATTGTATGATATGCTTCTGTTACAACATGATGAGATTTTTAAGCAAAAATACACCAATGGTCCAAATATCATATTTGAATGGATATTATTTGTACATGTGTATGCTCTTTTGTAGCAAAATGTACATAATTATTAGATAATATATTCCAAATAGCAAATTCTCTTACAGAATCCTCTTGGACAGTGTTTTGAGAAACTAAAAGTGCTAAATTTCCACAAATTTAGCATGCATTTATACCCTGGACTTGTGTGTAGCCATTCGTTAGTTTTAATAGCATAAAAAAATGAAGTCTTGGTTCCGTTTCGGCGTGCCTGCGGGACAAGCTCTCGTGATTGCTGGATTTTTGGATTTGGTTTGTTCAACCTTAATTTAAAAGCTTAATTAATGGTGTTCCTATTATGTTGAATTAATTATTTTTTATAACTATAAAAGCTTATTGGACTGGCTAAATGTCTTCATGCCTCCATGCGAAGCATCTTTGGGGCTGGGAATACTAGGAAGGAATTGACAGAATTCAGTTGGCACCTTGGTTAGATTTTTTTTGAAGGTTTTTGATGAAATTGGTTTTTAAAATGTAATTTTCATAATCTTCTATATAAGCATTTGTTAATTCTCAGACTATCTGGAACTGACACAAGCTGCTATCGAGGGAAGCAAAATTATTTTAGCTGTTATGCTCTGGATTGGTGTGATACTAAATGTGTGAGACCTATAAGATTCAATGAAATTTTTTTACAAACAAAAATTGCATAACTGATTAAAATCTTACGAAGAATAAAGGAAAACATTTGTAGGGTCGAATACTAATCCTGAAAGTGTGGATGTACTTAACGATCGCAATCGACGCTATTCAAATCTTATTATTCGGGGTGATCAACTACCACTTTTGGCTGACGGAAACCACATCACTGTCCCCTTTCCATTTTATTTATCTCACCATTATCCGTCTTTTCGTTCGTGCCTATTTGATCATTGTAGCTTTAAACTATAGCAAGGTTTACTCCAAGTTTACAGCAAAATTAGAAATCACAACGTCAGCAAATATTACTCCGGCTGTACAGCAGCGTCAGCAAGAAGCACAAAATGAGCTAGCTCGGGAGCTAATGCCTATTGGGATGGGCTTTTTTAAATCAGTCCAATTTTATTTGGGAGACGCTGATCGTCTTGCACGATTTTTGTTAATAAGTGATGTGGTAAGCTGTTCATATTATGTGTATTTTAATAGCCGTTACAAACTGCAATAAATTGAACATTTACATATATATTTTTCCATTGTTATTTATTGTCGTACAATAAAAAAAAATTTATTGTTACATTTTACTAACTGTTAGGTATGGTGTGTGTGCAAGGTACTAAGTCGGGAAGTCAGCCAGGCAGTATTTGGGCGAGAGGAGTCGTTTTACCCAAGTAGTAAGTTTGACGGAAGCAGTAATAAAAAAATAGTGCTACTAAATATTTATTACCACTGTTAAAATTAAAAAATGGTGTATATAGTATATGTACTCAAAGTGGCATTAAAAATATTTTTTATTACAGGCTCCTGTTTGACACCTATCATGGTAGAGGAAAGAGTTATACGAGTGACCAGAATACTATTCGATCTGTTTTTTATTAAGAGTCTCCATAAAGTTAGTGATGATGAGAGAAGATCCATTGAAATATTAGTAATGTAATTTATGAACTTTCAACTTTATTATTCCTAGCTCATCATTTTGTTTTTCTTTACTCTTTCATTACAGAGAACCATAGCTCATCAAAATTGGTGGATTTTGCCAAAAGTAATGGAGACCATTATAAGCATAGGAATTCTTGTGTTTGTCATCATGACAGAAAAGCACACATTCCCTACCTTTGTCACAGGCTTGTTCTGCACATTTTTTGCATCGGATCTGCTCTTCAGGTTCTTGCTTCTAGGGACATGCCTCAAGTCGTATGGCAATCACTATGAGAAAATATGGAGCACTGTTCGCAAAAGAACTCAGAGTCGAACAATATGATGGAAATGTAGAGATAACAAAATAGAAAATGTTAATGAAATGGAGAATTAATATGCAGCACTGTAGAATTTGACAATGACAAAAGTTAATTGTGTTTCACTTAAAGAATAAGAATACACTAATGTATAGAATGTTGTATGATGATGATCTTATAACATTGAACATGTTACTCTGTGCACTATAATGTTGTGCCTACATATATAGTGCAGTCAGTTGTTACTTCAGTCATTGCATATTAATAAGTTTATGAATAAAATCTATTGTTATGCATATAGAAAATGTCATGTGTGTATGTGTGTGTGTTTGTAATGTGAATGAATAACTTTTATGTGACATGGCAAACCCACAAACTTAATGTCAATTAGCTGGTTAACATATAAATTATCTTACAATTAGTCACCCCGCCATATATAATATTCATTGCAAACACTTTTTTTTGCGTCATGTAGCAAAGTTAAGAGTTAGCAAAACTGCTGCTTTTAATATTGCTCAGCAGCATACCTGTTTTATTATGATTGCAGTAGCATTATAATATAATCTGAGCAAAATTGCTTTAGAAATCAGTTAATTTACTTTAATAGTATGTGCAGCATTTTTTATTCTTGCAACTTCTTCAGCGTCTGTCTGTCAGTCATTCATTGCAAAAAATGTTGCAAAAATATATGCATAGGTACAGTATAATAGGACAGGAATATAATAAAATGTGCGATTTGCCGTCAAACAATGTATGCCATTATACTTCAATTCAAGTATTTCATTATCAATATTTTTTTTTTTAATATTAATTTGCTAAACATGTTTGTTTTTTTCTTGTTGAATTATCAAGGAAGCTACATAAAACCTCGATATTCGGAATCTTTTTTATTTATTTTTTCACCGCTTCGATATTTGAATACTTGTGCGCACACGCTACCAAAAGCATATTATTTTATAAACCATAAACGTTTGTTATTTTTTCTACCAAATTTATTGTGTAACACACTTGGCACTTCACGTACGCGTTTGTTACCAATATCTAATGTGTAAAATAAAATATTTATGCTTGTATCAGCAACATCAATGATCCAAACTTAACAAAGCCGCATTTCATCTTGTCTGATATTTTACATAAATGATAAATCTATTATTTTTTGTATGATAAACTGCAAAAAGTGAACCGCTTGTGCAGTACAGCTCTACCACACAGGCTCGCATATAGATCTGTTACATAAATTGCTTGTGTTTGACATTAGCATAATACCTATTAGCAAAAGCTAACACTGTGATGGTTTGGATGATGGTATAGTATGTGAGCATATTATTTTATTTACTTATTCGTCATTTGGGATCGCAGATGGGAAAACGCATGATTACAAATGATCTTTTAACACAAGTCATTAACTTCCTTAGTGGTCTCTTGAATGGTTTGGTACATTTAACGTTCTCCTTGCTCAAACCTGAAATAGCTTTTTATCTGATCTGGATTGCAATGATGATGATGATGATGGTGGTGGTGGTGGTGGTGGTGGTAGTGTCGATAACACAAAACACGATTAAGTGAAAACGTGATTGTGTCCAGTGATAGTGCACTTTGATTTGAATAGCTGCTATTCATCAATCAAACATTGGATGCTTTTGCATTGTGTGTCAAAATAATATCACGTTGTGGAATAGGTTTTATGCAGTGTGGTTTTTGTAAGAAATGTGCCGTAGTGCAACAGAAGACAAGCCAGAGATTTAAAAGTCTGTCTCTGGGATAGCTACAGTCCTTTCTTCATTTAAAAAATACTAATTTGTAAGCTTGTGTGTGTTCTACATACCTACCGCAATATGCATCGTATGTTTTTTTTTACTTTTCACAAATATATTTGCCAAATATATATTTAATTGACCAATTAATCGCTCATATGGCTAGCATCAGTTCATATAGGTATACATATTATGTACTGTTCTAATTTTACTGATCATCCAGTCCCCAGTAAAAACATTAAACATTTATGAAAGTTAAACTACATCAATAAATATAGGTATGTATTCAAATTAAACATAGTTTATAGCTCAATATTTAAAAAAAATCCCTCATATATAGCAATTTAGCCTTTCTTTTTATCCTTCTTAATTTGTTAGTTGGGAAGATATTACATGAAACAACCAAGTTACATAGATTAAAAATAAACTAGCGGTATTTCTATCTGTATATGAATGAAAGCTTACAGATAATACATAAATCATAGTTTTGGAAAATTTATAACTACACAACGAACTACACTCAGAATGCTATCGGAAAAAATCGCATAAAATACAAAATATTTTCACCCCGTACTTGATAATCGTGACAGGGAGTATGTTTTGATACACATTGCAATTTGGTTTTACATCGTCGTCATTAATGAACCATAAAAAAATAATAAAAATATATGCTTGGTTTAAATATCTTATTGATGTACTTTTTGTTGGGACAGCCTGAAAATTAAATTTCACTGGAGTCGATTTTTTTTTGCATTCAAGAAAAAAAGTGTAAGACATGTCATTATCGTAAAATGATACTCACTGAACTGTATACGTTCAGCATAATTTCATATGTCATATAACGTTAGTTATTGCTGATGGCATAAGATTCATTTTTTTTACGTCTTGAGATAACAACCCCGTCACAACTCATCAAATTCATGTTGAAACCAAATAAACATAATATTCATATATTATGTATTTTTTTTTACGAAAAAAAAAATGTTGAAAACAAATGTCACTGCAGTGGCAAGAGTAAGTGAAAATTTATCTCTGTTTCTCACTTCCAACTCCAAATCAGACAGATATTATAGTACATATAAGTATCGGATGTATGTTATGTAGTATTTTTATTTTTCCGATATACGTACAAAATTTATTGTCATGATTCGATATTATATTTGTGTCAGTTTACAGATTTACTTCAACTCGGTTGTATCCAGTTTACTAGTCCTCTTCATATTACTGCATGCTAATGAAGCAATGACCATCTCTTGTAAGAAAAAATATACGGTATATTTGTAAATATCTCTAGCAGCATGGGTCTTGGTTCATCGTGCTATAATATAACATTCTAAAATCAGTCTTCTTAATGAACATTTGCATTAGACATATTAAATATACTTTATTACACTATATCCGACCAGCATTTTAAAACGTGTACCAATTCATTCTACATCATCGCCTTATGTACACACATAGGTATTTTTTTATGTGTGTTATGCTATGATTGATATTGATAGCAATATGAAATATGGAAAATAATTACTACTAAAATGCCAGCTTATATAAGAGTGAAGTATATATCAACTATATTGGGCGGATAAAATGAAGAACACATTTGTACTCTGGTTTGGCTGCTTAACCGGATTATTTTTTAGGAAAATAAATAATGAAAGGATTATCATGCTGACTCAACTTCATCGACAATTTGATTTATGGGACATCAACACTCTTGGAGGAGTCTTCATTAATCATCAACACAGAGATACAATACACAGCAAAATTTGCTAAAAACAACGATGGATCTGACAAAACTGCAAGCTATTGGAGGGCACATTCTGACTCAAAAACAAATTAAACTCATATTCAGTGATTGTTGGTTTTAAATACCTGCACAGTAATCGTAAACAGTGTTGTGTAAAAATAATAATACATAACATAAGTTACCGGTGAACCATCATCAACTTAAAATTGCAAGAAAACCACCATCATGCATAAAATATTTCGGTTTGGATTGCCACTGGGCAGCGCTGTAATTGTAACGGCTACTCTTCATTGGGTAAGTACTGGATAAAGGTGGCTTATCTCTAAATGCTATTCCATTTTAACTAAAGTCAAAAGATATCAGCATGGAATTTTGCCCACTAAATAAACGATATTTTTTTTACATATAGTTTTCGTCCGTAAGACTGGTTTTCCATACATTTGATGCATTGTTTCCATTCCGGAAACCTTTACGTGAGTGTTATGTCAATACTAATAATTAATAAGTTAAAGCGCCTTTTCTCTAAATTACATACAGAAATTATAATAATTTTTCGCCCCTATGTTTTCAGAGTCTGAGGATTATATTACAATCTCATGTAGCTTTGTATCACTTTTTCTGACGCTCTTACTTTGGAACCAAGTAATTTTTAAGGTAAAATATGAAGATTTCTGTAATTATAATATTTTTTTACATTTAGTAACGAACCCAACTTTTACTAATGATTTTTTAAAATAAATAATCGCAATATTTAGGGAAGTCGCCGCGCTGGAATATTTTGGTTCATGGCAGCTATCCTTACCTGCACAATTCAAATGCTTCAATCCTGCTACGATCTCAGTTATCATCGTAAATACAGTAGTACGAGAGAATTTTATGGCACGATATGGGGGATGATTGTTTCCATTTCCGTAAACATTTATGTGTACATTGTTGCGGGTCAAATGGTGAGCAGCTTTATGGTTCAAGATGAATTGAACAGCTTCCGGGATATCTTAAGACCCATTGGACAAAAATGCATGGGTATACTTGAATATTATCAAGGAAATCCCAGGCTTGGTTCTAATCTTTTGCTGGTGGTGGATACTGTACGTTATCCTGTGTATCTGTATATGATTTTACAAGAAATAACTTTTTTAAATATAAATTATAAGCATTGCTAATAACTGTTTGTTTGTAACAGATATGGTCAGCATTTCTTCTACTTGCTTATGAGTTGCCACATTATGACTTCAGCAGGTTTGATTGGCTAAACGATTTCGGCAAGGCGGATATCTATTTTTTCGGAGGCATGTTAAATATTAAGTTATACATTGCTAGATAATAGAAAAAAAGCTTGTAATAATAAAGTACATTTTGCAACAAATTTGTTACAGGTAAAGCTGCGACAATCATATCACTGGAGGAAATTTACATGAGAATCTTTCGTGTTTTCAATGGTGTCATTGGTTGTTACTTGATATCAAAGGTGAGTGCTCGTTTATACACTCATTTATGCTTAAAAGAGTAATTACAATTCCAGTCCTGTTCATGAGGCTTACTCTTTTTTTATAATTTTTTTCTAGCGAACGCAAAACCTTAAACCTTGGCTATTTTGTCAGTTATGTGGACTCGCTGCAAGCATAATTATGTACATCATTCTTTTCGCAATGACCAAAGACTGGGCTTCTGAAGCTTCCGGATATATTTATCAATTATTATTTACCTCCGATATAGTTTTTCGATTTGGAATTTTGCACTTTTGTATTGAATATAAACGTGACTATGATGTGATCTCTGTAGTTTAGAATGCTCAAAAAAATAGTGGCAGTTAGTGAAAACATATAACAAGTTACCTTTTTGCTTGGTACCATAAATTACAATAATAATAGTGTATTTCAACTGTATTATATTGTTGGAATATTATTGTGCAGAAAGATAAGAAAAACACAAGGTTGATTTATACATTTAGTTGCGACTTGCGACATTAGTCAATATATATACAAAGGGCCATATAAGATGTATAAGAATACTATAATAATAAGCTTTACATGTTCCTCAGTCTCACAATCCATAAATCTTTTTTTAATAATTAAATAGGAGAAGTTTTCTAGTTCAAATCATCTTTTTTGTCTTTAAAACGTAATGAACACAAACTATAAGAAAACTACACCGAAAAAATAAGTCAACAGAAAATACCAAATAATAAATTGAGGCAAATAGGGTGGTGAGGAGATTAAAGTACAATAGTGCGAACAAAAATACAGCAATTAGCGCAGATACCACCATAATATATGTCATGATCCATGGCGTTAGCAGTAGCTTTTTTTCCTGTGGATAAAATTTTGTAAATCAAAATGTTTAAATTATGTTATCGAGTTTCTTTGCACTCTCAAAAGAAAGAATAATTCTTAGTAATTTTGACTGTTACATTTGTACCTGCACAATGTAAATAACTGTGAGAACGTCAAGAAATACACGTGCATGTCTCACAAAGCTTTGTTCCAGTAATACTGCTGTGTTATTCGTGCCTGATGAATTTCGCTAAATTATTAGACATGTTTCACTTACTGATTAAATGTAGATAATCCCCTCCAAATAGATATCCTGTAAAGTGCCATGTGAGTAGATTATACAAATTTCTCAAAAGTTTGATAAAGTGTATGGCATTTGAAGCAACATATTGGGAGACTTCATCACAACTAGAGTTTCGCTTCAGTAGAGTTCCAATTTTTCCTTTCGATTTTGCAATTGCAACTGGTTTCAGCTTACAGCACAAACTTCCAAGAGGAGCGGTAATGAGAGAAAGTTTTCCAATATCATCATCGTCATCATCCATTTCGTCATTGAATGATCCAACCTTGTTATTATTATTCACAACTTTGAAGTGCAGTTT
>JAHZNC010006938.1:0-15460 GCA_027744095.1 Zhuqinia jingwanae | reverse complement strand
TTCTGCCTTTTCATTCTTAAAAACAGTCACAAAAATTATAAATCATCGGAACTGGGTGCAACAGTAGCAGCCTTGGATGCCACGACACACAATAAATTTCTTTTCCAATGAAATTATTAGGATCACTTATAATCATTTATAATGCCGTTGTTGACATTACTGCCGCCCTACTTTTATTTTCTGGAAAGTCATTTGAATTTCAAATGTTGCCAATCTTCTTCTTCTTTTTTTCTTTTTTTTATTAAATATTTTTATCAGATTTTCGGCTGCGGTAAAAGGACTGGATTTTATAACGGATAAACTAGTTTCTTCCTCGTTTTGTGTTTTTTTCTACACTTTCTAGAATAAATTAGATGAAAGGTATATGTTTTTCTGTGATTTAAGCATATTTTTGTTTATATTTTGGCATATTGCGCGGATTTTTGTCAAGACACACTCGATGTAGATGACATACTTTTTCGAGCTGTCGTCCGTGGGAGTGAGCGTTTTCCTGGAACTGCATGTTTCCGAGTCATCATCCATATCACTTTCCTCCTGCGTCCTACAAAAATTGTCAAATTTTCATCAATATTCAATCAGTTATTTTCACAATCGAGATTTGGTAAGATGACAGCTATGCACATGCGACTAGAATGTTGTAACATGATAAACAAAAGTAGCGGGTTCCCAACCTCCGAATAAACTTTCCAGCTCACCTTGGGAAGCACTTTCGAACCCACCCCGGGAACCACTTTCAAACCCAACGCGGGGTATTTTTAGGTACCTTCGCGTAGCGAGCGGATGGACATACACAGACACATTTTTTAGTACTATTGATGGATTTAATTGCCAACTTTCAGAGGGTAATATAGTTTTATGATGTTAAAAAAAGTATGCCCCTTTGGTTGGTATGAGGGGCAATGTAGAATGCATGCATTCTAAGCTTTCCCTTTAACATCACGCAGCAGCAGCAGCAACAGCAACACATATCGTTTCATTCTTTCCTTTTACCTTGAATATCATCATCACTAACAAAAATGTTTCATGTGCTTATCCCAATCTGACTCTCTATCAAAATGTCTAAGGTTACACAAAACAAATAATCTCCCAAAAATACAAATCATTATAATAGGATAATTGTTTGCACCTTATTCACGCTTTGAAATACACGCAGACTCCCACGTTTTTTTTGTACTCTTCTTCTATTTCATTCTGTTATTTATCTCTTTTTTAGTTTCTCTTATCCTAAAGTTCAGCCCATCTGCTGCTTGTTTCTTTTCTTGATAAAAATTTCCACTTGCAACTTGACTCAACAAATTTCACTTCTCTTTTCTCTCTCTCACACTCACTCTGACTCTATGCATCTTGCTTGCCTTTTGTATTATAGCCTTGTTGCTTTACACTTTTGCAAAAAAAAAAACTATTCAAAGAATCGATCCACTTCTTACACAGGAACAACAACAACAATAATATAAAAAATACACAAAATGCCTTTAAAATATACAATAAAAAACAAACTGTATTTCCTGCCTACTTTTGAGTTATACAAAATATTATGTATATTTAATGCCAAAACGATGACAATTATACTTTTACATGTTTCATGAGTGTGTGTGTGTGTGTATGTGATCTTGAAATTCAAATTTTTAAGTAGGGGGAAACGTGTCTTGCAGAGATTTCCATCTCCAAAACCAAAATCATAATAATATATATCCTTGTTCCTCTTCTTGTGATGGTGTTGCTGTAAAAACACCATAATTTTTTTTCGTTTAATGAATTAAAGATGAGCCTGATTCATGTGTGTAGTATAAAGAAATGATTTGTTAGTTAAATCAGAGGCTCATCATCATCTCATCATCATGTTCATCCCATTTATTCAACATCTTTCTTGAGAAATAAAGAAGGAAAAGAGTTGGAAAGAGGACACCTCATTAAATCACTTATAAAACCTTTCAGCTCTAGTCGGTGAACCCTTTCATACATGTTGTTGCACTATGAGTCATTGAGTATTGCTCATGCTGTTTAAACAATACAATAGCAGCGTTCAATCTATTTCACGAATTCCAAGTAGCCCTAAATCTTTCTACGAAGAAAGATGAAGGGAGTCGAGTTTTTCCTGAAACAAGTTCTGCGTCATAAAATGTATGCATCTATCTCTAAAAAGTCCTAATAAAGTGCATCTTAAAGTCATGTTAGTGGGAATTTATTTTTCATAAGATGGATTTGTTAATGTGCAAGCTCGTGCATTTGTCATCTGCGATGATAATGATGATGGGGGTGAGTTTTTGGGATATGAGCTTACGGTTCTGGACTCTTGCGCTTCCGGTGGTGGTGGTGATGATGATGATGGTGATGTCTGTGATTATTGTGATATGGTGAGAGTGCGGACTCCACTCTCACATCCAAACCCAGCCCACTACTTTTGTTCACTATTTGACCGTGGTAGCCTTGTGGACTGCTTTGGCTACTGGAGTTGCTGCTGCAGGGTTGATGATGACTGTGACCATGGCCGTGACTCTGGTGGTGGGAGCAATTGCGACCCCCGCCGGCGCCACTACCACAGCTTCCTCCACCATTCCCTCTGCTGCTGTTACTGTGGCGATGCAAGAGGTTGCCACTTCCGTACGTGGAGCTGGATTGTTGCTGCTGGGGTGTTGTTGTTGCCGCAGGGGTAGATGTGACCAACGCATACACAGTTGTTGAGACGTTGCTGTTATCACTTTCGCTGAAGAAAAAAACCAAAATAAAAACATGTTTTCAATTAAATCGGCAAGAAACTACACATGTAACACAAATCGGCCGGCAGCCAAGTGCAAATCAAATTACAACAAATGATTAGCACGCAAAGAAAACTAAAAACAATATAAAAGTAAACCAAGCAGACCAAGTGTTTTACGCCTTCGCATTACTGTTATGATCATTATTAAATGACTAATCGGCTGATACTAACAATTTGGTTATAAATGCCAAAATATATGACAGGAGTAACAAAAGGGTTTACCCTGACAAGAGCAATTATTATCCAGATGACAAAGTAGACTCCAAACTAGAGTTGCGAAAGACGCACAATAATAAACTTTTGGAACCTTGTAGTTTCTCCGGATTTCAAAATTGCCACCTTTGTATTTTATTTTCCAAACCCCATGACGTCAACTGAAAAGGATGGCATGGAAAAGCGTGTCGGTTGTTGTTGTGTGGCTTTGCTAATCAATTACATTTCAAAGCTACACAGAGAAAAGTTTTCACAATCTTATATGACTCATGCAGGTGAAAATACTAATTAATAGATTTCTTCGTATTACAGGCAGCAGAGCACCACAGAAGCAGTGTTTAAACTTTATTTAAAAAAAAACAATGCCAGTGATTTATAGGTGTCATTCAACAGGTGCCTATATACTATGTAAAATATGATGTACAAAAAGAGGGAGGTGGTCACTTCCTCTTACCAAACTGCACACTCGACAAGTTTTACAAAAAAAAATATTGTGGGTTTGTCGTAGGTAGGTGGGAAACATGTCACACTTTGTCCACGTACCAATTGAACGACCCCCTCTACAGTTTCTTTCAACTTGAACCTTTTGCATTGTATTGATTTGGCATTGTTTGCAGGACGACGACGGTTTACATCCACAAAACAACAACAACAACCTTCAGTCATACATTCACTCAGCTCAACTTTCTCCTGCATTTCTTGCAGAGAAAAGTTATTACTTGCATGACTTCTGATAAAAATATGTCAATGATGATGACGACGACGACGACGATGACAACCATACGAAAGAAAAATGCCAAGGATAATGTTACAAATCGGATTTATGATTCTGAGTACGCACGCACAAGGAAAAATATAAAACAGAAAGTTTATAAATTAAATACAAACAATGCATAAGAATTATTATGTGTAATTTTTGTTTTAGATACAACAAAACAAAAGCCGTTTCGCAACTTTTTAAACCAGCATAAAATATTAACGCACAAAATATAATGTTGTGTAAAAAATGAGCATTAATTAAATTAATTTCAAGAGTAAGAGGAGGAGCTTAGAACGCCAACGTATTTTTCTCATTTGTGTGTGTGTTGCAAGACTTGGTAACATACTCGTATTGTTTATCATCCATGACGTGCGTAAGTAGCGTATCGACTTTAAGACAACATCATTTCCCAGACAACCACAAACCAGAAGCAGTCACTAAGATAGTAGCGATGACGCTGTAGCTTTATTATTTATATACAGACGTGTACATGTACAAGATTGGGAAGGATCATGCCCGCATGAAAGATATCGACATCAACAGGTATCGCGGGGTACACACCGAAATCAACACACTTCCGTCCTTCTCAATAGCCCACAAGATTATGTTGAGTGGATAATTTTTTGTGACTAAGTTTTAAATGTGTCACTTAGCTTGATAAAGTTGATTATGTAGCAGCAAGTAAATACTACAGGTTGGAAAAAAGAAGGAGAATGTGAAGTGAGGCAGAAAGTTTTGCTCGCTTCTATATGCTGCCCCCTGTAAGTAAGTGGAATAAGTGTATACAGAGAATGGAACCACTTGGAGATAAGAAGGAGCAAAATATTGTTGTGTGGTGGATGATTGACTGGGGTGAGGTGATCACGTATAAGTAAGGAAAGAGGGAGAGAGCAGGCGGCGATAAAAAAAAAGAAACAAAACAAACCATGAGCAGAAGGTAGCACCTGCTCCAATTCTCACAAAATAAAATTAACTACCTATTCTTATCATATATATTTTTTGTTATCATGTCTGCCTGACTTGGCTAGCCAAATTTTGTACCCTTCCTTTTGATGGCAGGTATAGCAAAGTTATTTGATATTTATCAAATATTACTTAATAAATGAAATGATCAAGTTGAGTACACACACACACACACACACACAGACAGGTGAACATTTGGCTCCAGCCCAATATACATAATTATGTATGAGAGTAGTAAAGTATGAAAAAGTACAAAGGCTTTAAGAACAATTTATTTAACAACCAGTTGCATGACTATCTATATCTACATATACCTCTCTGGTGTCATACCCATAACTTGTGCACCAATTTCTGGGACATGCAATTTGTTTAGCCTCTAAATTATAAAATTTCATAGGAACCTATGCATGTGGATATGCATTGGAATGTATAGGCTGTGTGTTGGAACAAGTGGACGTTTCGCTTCATATTTATACATAGTTGGCATGCATGGCCCGGGGCTGTATGCTCCCTCCACTCTTCCTTCTGCATAATCTTTAACAAACAAGTGGGTAGGCAAATAGCTCAAAGCTGTCTCCACTTTTACTTTCCACAAATTTCCCAATTCCAATTCATAAGAAAAAAAAAGTCGAGAAAAAAAGGAATAATAAAAAGTGAGAGTTTACTTTCACCATCCAGTTTTTTTGCAGTTTTCATGTTGTAGCTCTTGCTCAAGTCAAGAAAATAGGTGGATTCGTGGAGGACTTTATTTACCTGCCTTCCAATCATAATCTGATCTAAAAGCAAAGTTTATAAAATGGAAGGCCCCCTTTTAGGCCTTAATCTTCATGTTTTGCTGTTCATTCGCTTACTCGCTAATTATACCTACATACATATATGCATAAAAGGATTGCATTTTACCTCTCAAATTAGATGCATTTCTCACTTGATTGCATACAGCAACACACATTTTAATTGTGGATATTTTATAGGTCGTAGATTAAAATGCAGCAGAGGAGTTTATATGCTTGTTACCTAAAAATGTATGTGCACATCTCATCCAAGAAGAAGAAAATACTTTTTTTAAATGCAGGTAATGGAGTAACGGATGGATCCAAAATACCACAAAATTTTTCAGAGTCATGAACCTAACCTCACCCTCTCCCTCCCCCCTCTTGTGTCATTATGTCTACCTGCGTGTCTACATACATATAATGCCTTGTTTTCATTATGACAATTTATGAGTTTATTGGGGATAAGATTTGCTCTCTGTTCACACATTTTTACACTACTGCTCTGATCAAAAGGATTAGGTATATTTGTACAGCTTCCATAATAAATGAGCACATGAATAATAAAATAGCACTCGGCATCAATTTAATAGTCACTCAACTCTAAACATCGTGTGATTAATCTTGCAAATAGGGCTGCTTTACCTCAAGAAATTAGGAATTCAATTACTTTTTTTTTGTACTTTGACGATTTACTCGCAAACAAAATAATGTATCATTTTCAGTTCCAAGTAATTGATCAACTAAGAAGTACACAATCACTAATTATTACTCAGTCAATTAATTGGTTTCTTCTAGTTCAAAAATAAATAGAAGCATGAATCTAGATTATTCAAAACTTTTTTATTATTAGTTCACGTATTACACGTGAATTCGAGGGAAGTACCTGGTAATATTATTATTATCATCATTATTTATATATTTTTATTTATTATTCAAATTTATTTATTAATATTCCAGTGAAAGGATCAAGAAGGCTGGTGGCAGTAATGTTGAGAGAGAGAGAGCGAGGAAACGAGTGTGTGTCTTTTGTGTTGCGCAATCAAAGTTCGGAGAAGTAAGTCGGGCGCTTTTGGGCTATGCCTATTGCATAATCCCACATCGTATATATACATAACATTTGGTTACTATACCATTTGTATTTCATATCAATACACATTTCAGAAAGAAAAAGACGGCGATGCAAATAAAATCTATTTTTTTACAGAAAAAAATATATATGGAGAACAAGTAAAAGCTTTTTAAAAGTTCCAAGTATATCTGTCGAGGCCTTATATTCTCTTATAAATGTGGCCGAAATGGAATGGTTATCAAATCAGAAATCCAAAGACAATTAATGTCGTAGAGTATGTCTCAAATGATTCATTTTATTTTCCAGGTAAAGATGCCTTTCACTTATCTAGGATGATGACCAGAGTGTGAAATTGAGAGTGGCAAATTTTTTTTTTTTTTTTGAAGTCATTTGAAGTGACTTATATTTTTGCCTGTCACTCAAAATGACAGCTACACACACACACCCACTTGCGTACGTATCACGTGTCATTTTACTCGTCAATGAGAGAAAAACAAGGGAAAAAAATATATGAGGACGTTGCACTGATTTACTTTTATTCTGTTTTTGTGTTTAATACAAAACGTCATTTTTAATTTGCTCGAAAACATCCTTTCTCAGATTCCTTTTTTTCCTTTCATGTATCAAGCATCAGATTGAATTACGCGATTCCATTGAGTGAAATTTTTTTATAAGCACCCTAAAAAAGTAACAACAAATTAGGAAGTTAAAGAGTAAAAAAGAATCCCTGTCTAGACTCCCAGTCCCCAGTGGCAAGTGGGCAGAAATAATAATAATAATATGTATTGACTTCATTTATTTTTGTTAAGAAATACTTTGTTGGTTGGAATTACAAACGGCAGTCAAATCAAATCGTGTTAATTTTTTTGCATGACTTTGGCACATGTAATGATGCCCAATCAAAGTAGAACACAGTAATAACAAGCAAAAGCATTTCTTTGTATGATATGGTTGTATGTGATACAGGTTAACGGATACCAGCATGTCGTTTTTCAGTCGATACACCCTCATCTCATGTACCAATTTCCAGCTCCATTTCCAACTTCTTAAACAGTTTCTCAGACTGAATGTGGTTTTGGGTGACGAATGGGAACATGTATTGGTTTTCATGCGAAATGATATATAGTAGACCTTGGGTTGTCTTGTGCGAATGCTTAATTATTACGTCGGGTTACTTGTTGCCCATGATTACTTATTGTTTTCCGCTTAATACTTATTCCTATTATTAATATTGTTATGGCTTTTATAGGGTACGCTATTGTCCAAACTTGCTGACATAAGAGAAGTGATGGTGTTACAAACTGGGTTCAATTTGTACCATATTATATTACGTAGCTACAGTGTTGGCAAGCAAAGGATGCGCAGATTGAGATTACCAGTAGGCACCTTCTTGTATCACTCAACATGCTCTAATAATAGCCAGCTATATAGCTATATTGCAATTCGCAACCTTACAAAAATTCAAATCCAATTATTAAAAGCCAAGTCGGACGTCCCAACGAAATACTACATATGAAACCAATTCTGAGTTTGAAATATTTTTTTCATGTTGCCTCTCTGTTGATGATGATGGCCTTGGGTAGTAGTATCACAAATTGTGATTCACAATGCTCACAATCAGCTCAGAGATGGATATATGCTGTGTGGTCCAAAAGTATTTTTTTCGTGGGCAAGTTCAAAACCAACATTTTAGCGGAATTGGAGGCGCAGAGAGCAAAATCAACATATCGTATACCCAGATAAACAAAATCAAAATGCATTAATCCACTCCACACACACACACACCCCTGCATAAGCAATAATAACAAGTAGGAAGAGCAGGGTAGGGATAATGATGAGAATAATAATAATAATAATAACAACAAGGATTATAAATACTATTGTGCCCAATTTGTAAAAGAGCAAACTTGATTTTTTTTGATATTGAGAAACTTCAAGAGCAACTCAGCTACAAGCGAGGGGGGGGTAGTGGTACCACAGACTGATAAATACACTTACTTAATACTTAATACAACCACTACTATTTTCATTTATTTATTTTTATGAACACCTTTCCCACAACCATTTGAAAACATGAGAGCATTGATTGTCAAGCTGTCGCCAAACCAGGCCAAAAAAAACTTTTGGGGAAACCTTAGAATGCAATGACCTTTATTTTTACGATTGTACTATGTTCCCTTCCTCTTACCATTATCATCCTCACACCATGTTTTTCTAGTTCACTTCCCATGAATCATTAAAAATTCTCTCCTCCTATAATTTGTAATTATCAAAATTCACACAAAAAATACTGTACTAAAATGTATGTACTACACGAAACACTTTTTATCAATCCCACACGACAAAATGTATATCGACGTATGACATTTTCCTTTATTTTTGTACGGATTTTTTTGCCTTGTTTCACTTTGCCCCAAACTGTAAGTTTTCAAGTTGGAATATATTCAATATATATTCAGTTTTCCCTCTATTTGTACCCAAGTGTCATGAAATATAATAATAAAATTCGGATCAAAACACCATTTTTTAAAGTATCTGTTGTAGACTGGGATATTTATTTTATATTATTTATACCTTTAAAATTGACATTTGACATGACCCTTTGACACGTTAAACTCAAATGTAGAATTGAAGAAAAAAAACAAATGTGCAACCTGGTTAAAATAGACACATTGGTCACAACAACAATTAGATGTAAGGAAATATGAGTAGCACATTAAATACTACAATGACTGAATAATATTATAATATGCTACTACAACACTGCATTGCCCAATATAATTGAATCAATTGAATTAATTATTTTTTAAACAACACGTGGGTTGCTACACACTGTTATTCCACAAATAATACACTATCATTAATTCAACAATAGAAAATGAAATGTAAATTTATTCCTTTTTTATAGACTGTGATCATCAGATAACCAAGATCGGATCACATCAGACAACGAAATAGTAAACAAAACCCATGTGGAGCAGCCAAGGAAGAACAGCTATTTCTCTGCTATAATAATAGTATTTTAAACAATTTTCCGTTTTAGAGCAATTTTTTTTATAAAAAAACATTTTAAAACTTGTTCCAGCTAATAATGTTTCACGTCGTCTATTCTAGAAACAACGGACTGAAACATTTTTTCTAATCGTTTGCCTGAAAATGTGAAGACGGATAATATGGAATGATAAGTAACCCGCATGAAAAATAATAAAGCGATTCTGAATAATGCCTGGTTTCTTTTACAACAATGTGCAGTATTTGAAATCCGACAGATGTATTCTGTCATCTGAATTAATAAAAAATTGTGGAGTAGTAATTGACGATGATAAATGACACATTTCTTAAGAAAGTCAGGTCAGGTCATCATCATTTTAGAGCTAGAGCCCATCGAAAAGCCCCTGACAGGAAGTACACATTTGGGAGTTTCAACTTCATCTTGATTTTTTTAGTTGAAAGATTTATTTATAAAGTTGAATTGAAAATGACGAAAACATAGGGAAAAGGGGTGAAAAAATAGGCAAGGTGGAAACAAATTGTCAAAGATGAGATGCGTCGTTGTCGTCGCGATAAATAATACGTTTGCTTTTGTTATGCACATCATATTACTCATGTGCTTATCCTGGTCATCAAAGTGATGATGAGTTGACTTTGACATTAGTCTTATTGACTTACTCGTATCGCAGCAGTTGTTGCTGAGGCACCATCGTAGAGCCACCTACATCACTATTATCCATTGGATGACTTGAAGTGCCCATGGTGGGGGTGGCAGGGTTGGGGTTGGAGGAGTCGTTATAATATGAAAACTCATCCTCGACCGACTGTTGCTGGTGTTGGTTGACAGCATACTCATTACCCCCCATCACATGGTGATGATGGTGGTGATGATGATGATGGTGGTGCTGCTGTTGAGCATCTGCTGTTTGTGCGTTTTGCTGTTGACAAGGATCAGCTCCTCGTGGAACTTCACTTGCTACCCCTCCTCCTCCGCCATACAAATAGTCTGCGGTGGATGAGGTGGACGAAGGAGACAAGGTGTTGTGATTGTGACCATGGCCGTTGTTGTGGTGTGAGTGAACCACATACGGATTAACAACCTCTGGAGCACTCATGTTCAGCATTTTTTAACTCTGTTATTATTATTTTGCTCCGAGGAAAGGAGGAATCCTTTTTTAAAGGATTTAGGAAAGTTACACACAAAAAGAGTAAAACAAAACTGGGAAACTACACAACAAGTGGAACTTACGAGGCACAAGACGCACCAAACCTCTCCTTTCTTATTTACGATCTAACTGACTACAAAGACCATATGCATACAGTTTAGCTGTTTAAAAGAATAAATTGTACAGATATCACTAGGGCAGCTTGGGCATTATATCAATTATATAACAGCCACGTGCTTGCCTCACTTCATGCATGCATATTTTCTTGACTTGCCATCATTGGACACATGCTACTCACAATCAGGAACAACAACATTGCAAAAAAAATCCCAAAAGTATTGAGTATTGTAATTTCATATGTTCACAAGAAAAAATATTTTATACAAGTAACTTTACATAATATATTATGCATTAAGATTATTATTATTATTATTAGACGTTTTCTGGAAGATAACCTTGCGAATGTCTAAATATTTTGTCTAGGAATAATGAAACAAATAGCTTGTCTGCATACCTACACGTATAATTAGGCGAGTTCAATGGTAAAAATAAGAAAGGAGACAAGAAACAAGTGAGTGGGAGAGAGCGCAAGACTTTCTCTCATGACTTCTTCATGCCGACTGTTGAGCTTGCTGGCTTTGCTTTCCACATCATCATCATGATTTCATGCTACTACCATCGCAACGCGACACCACCACTACTCGTCTTGATGATCCACGATCAAGATCATTGGTAGCAGCAGCAAGCAACACAAGCACAGGTAAAAAAAAATGTATAAAAAGAAGGAATCATATTTAGCACATTGGCAGCATCAGCAGCAGCAGAGGAGAGGAAGCAGAAGAACCAAAATATTTAATACACACACACTCTCTCTCTTCACTCCTGCTAAACCATTATTTTTTACATTCATGTGCTATTTTATTTATTTGCTGATATGGTTTTTTAAACAAAGGAATGTATAAAATGGAGGATTAGAAATGCATTTATTTATAAAAAAGAGCAGCAGTCTGTGGACATGACGTGTGACGCTTTTAAATGTCAAGTTATAAATATATTTTATTGGATTTAACAAGAATTCTGATAATGATGACATGATGATGATATTTTCGATGAAAACATTTTTTTTAAAGTAGAGCGACGTGTTTATAATGAGTATTGTAATATATTACTTGGAAATCTTATATACTTATTCCTTAGAATTTATTACCACTTTAAATGAAGCCGGTCAAATTTTTTATATTTTTGTTGGACTTGTCCTTTTGTTTGCCAAACGTTGTTTTTTAAACGTGAGGATGTCAATAAAGTTAGATGAGGAACGGATAGAGAGATGACCGGTGAAAATGAATTTTTTTTATTGGGAAAAGAATTCAAACTATTCTACGGTCAAATAGTAAGATGCGAAGAGCGAGATTAAAATTCAAATCAAAACTATTCAAGTGAGCAGACTGCATGGACATCACAGATTAATTGAACATGTCCAAACACAAATGATAGGATCAAAGGGGATTTAAAAAAATAAAGGATTTCCTTTTATGACCTAATGGGCATTTTCGATCAATGGACTTAACCAATTGTCAAGTTTTGGAATTGAGATGTATGAGCCGACAAAAGAGTCATCATTACTATTCATGATAACCGTTCAGTCCACTGTTCATCTACCTCATCTACTACTCTCTATCTCTCGCTGCAATAATGAAACTTAATAATTTGTTGTTGATGCTTGCTTGCACATCAACCGTAATTGGGGTGTCCTGTCCTGGACACATATATATATTTCAATCCGTTTTCATGAATTTCAATGTATACACATGTATACCAATTATTCATCATGTCTACATTGTAGACTCTACAACCGCATCATATCATAATATCCTTTTTACCTGTCCCTTGGATTTGTAATCTGGTGAGGGAAAAGTGAATTTTGTTAAGATGGCAACCCACAAAACAAAAATTATATTGAAACTTAGATTATTATTCAAATATGTATATATACATTGCCCAATGTGTATACACTTATTTACAAATTTCAATGGCTTTATAATATACATACGTTCTATATGTTCAACAAACAATAACAACACAACTCTACTACAGTAGTTTATTCATGCAATAAAGTGAATGCAGTTTACTACTACGCAATTGTCTGGCCTTGCTTTTATGAAAAAAAACAAGGCTAACAGGGAAAGTTGTTCTTTTTTGAGCTTTCCAAGTAGTAGAAAGGCTTTAAATCTGAAAGCTTTACAGTTCTCAAAGAGTTTTAATATTTTTGACGGGAAAATATATGTAGATGGTTTTTGGATGAATTTGAATTGAACTTTTCCTTCTGGAATTATGTAGATATTATTATTATTATTATTATTATTGAATGGAAAAAGAGTAGGCTGGAATGAATGACAGGAGAATTTATATTGCTGACCCTTTCGGAGTTTTAGTGTCGGCAGCATAAGCCGGTGGGCCGCCTTTACAAAAGTACCGAAAGGAGGACAATGTGTGATACAAAAAGCAAATACCGTCAGTAAAATTTTAGGAGGAAGGAACACAAAATAAATGAGTTAAGGAAAGGAACCGACAAGAAAAAAAGGGGAAAAAATAACAGTCCGTCGTCGTCGTCGTCGCCGTCTGTGAGTGGGCTCAATCCATTTTGCAACAAAAAAAAAATCTGCGATGGGCTTTGCTAAAAAGAATTGGCTTACCTACTTTGATTTCACGTTTCTCAAACTTTAATTTTTCAACAAGTTCAAATTGTGTTGAAAATCAAGTTGAATTTCTTTCCGAGCTCACACATTTACTTTTCTGCTTCGTGCAACCTTCGGCTGCTCCTCAATGAACTAGTTTGCGTCATCTCCTAATTTTATCAAATTACTACACCGATGACACTTTTCTAAACCATTTTATTGCTCATTATGTAAATTGACGTACTTTCGTAATTAGGATTTTGAATTTCCGTCAACTCATCTTTTTGTATCAATAAATCAATTGGAAAAAGGGGTCATATCCTTTTTGCCACAAACGTTATTTGGTACACAAATTGAGGTGTTATTAATATGGTTAGGTAGGAGTAAAAGGAAGTTGGGAGTTATGAGTAATGCAATTACATGTAAAGTTCAGAGAGAGAGGGAGACAGAGACAGGTTGAATATTGGATATGTCCTCAAAAGAGTGAGTTGGTTTACTACGATGATGGTTACTATTCTATTATGCAGCCAATTCCTGATTTCTCACAATTTCCTGCCTGCATTTCTCCAAACTAATGTACCCAACTAATCCGGGATGATAATAATGATTAATGAAATGAGCAGTGTGGTTTTGTGTCTTCTGTCATTATTAAATATACATAGCTCAAAAAAAAAAGTTGCAATGAGCACATTACTACTAGCTACAAAGTATATATGATATAGTAATGAATCATAACTAATGATGGCATATTAGCATAATATTACTAGACCACCACAGTTGTGCATGGTATGTTCTTAAGGATAGAGGGGAACACCACCACCTCAAGATAATTCGCCACCTTGTTTACTTCCGCCACCATCATCACACACACACTTGATGACTGCCGACGACTCGAAAAGACTCTTGCACTCCGACTTGACTTGCTATTAATTATTATTGGTTGTTGGTGAACAAGAACAAGAAACCTGTCAACTGTTCTCTGTCGATATACACATACTATATTTTACGTGCGAGCAAGCAAGGCTTTTACACAACAACAGCATGTATAGCAAGCAGCAGTGGCGTCGGCGGAGTGGAAAGAGTTGTATTTTTTTTATTTTTGCATTTCCAAGGTAAAATCAAAATGGATAAGAAGAGGGAAATGGAGAGAAGGGGAGAACCAAATTGGATTTCCTTCTCTAAGGTAACCTTCTAGTAGGTTGGATTGCATACACCACCACCTAGCATGCATATATGTACCTTGTCCTCTTCTATTTATTATTATTATGCAAATTTTTTCTTTTATTGTATAATAGGTAGCAAAAAATAACACAAACATACATACATCTACAACATAATAATATTTTTTGTATGCACATACATATTATGTATGTTTATATAGGTACCTATAGATCAGAAAGTGGAAATGGCTTCCCTTCCGATCTATATCATTATTAACGTGTTGACAATATATACACAGACACGTTACTATAAGGACTATAAGGACCGTCGTCGTCAAGCTTGGTCAGGTTTTTTTTTGGTTTGACCTTTAGCTCGGACGAGTTGCATAACGTGGCGCCAAACGGTAAAAACCCTGTGGGGCTAGGCTCCTCAAACCTGTTTTTATTAAGGATCTAATAAGGATCATTTATAAGATTGGAGATCATATCTGTTGGCCGTATGTTCGCATGTATGTATGCATGTATGTATGTATGTATGTATGTATGTATGTTTGTATGTCCGCGCTCTACAGGCCACAGTTTTGATCGGATTTGGACCAAATTTGGCACAAAGGTTCTTTATATGGAGGAATAGACCTGTATAGATTTTCAGCGCTCTAAGTTCATTGCGCTGCCGCCAGGTGCGCCAAAATCATAGAAAAGCTATAATCAGTCACTGATTTGCACCAAATTTGGTACAACCATACTAGAGCACTAAAGCTGTTACTCTTTTTTAAAGCTTTAAATAAAGCATTACGATCCTTTTTTAATCGTTTAATAGGGTTTATTAGTCCATTATATTTCATCCTACAAACTTTACTCGTTACCCTTTACTTGAAAGCAGTATATATTTTTTTAAATTTTTTTACAACTCTAAATTTGGAAACCTTTCT
>JAHZNC010006937.1:0-14784 GCA_027744095.1 Zhuqinia jingwanae | reverse complement strand
AGGAGAAAGGCTGTGATCTTATTACTCGCAAATCTGCGATGCTCGTAATTGCATAGAGCAAATAGCTCAAGTTGAAGCTACAAATATATATACAGTCTTGGAACTCGTAATAAAACCTGTAGAAACGTAGCTGTGAGTGAATCGAATAAGACGTATTAAGTCACTTGCTATTGGTTACATGTAACAAGTCCAAGTTTGCTTAATAACTCCCCCGGGTGATGATAGGGGGGCTCAAAATCAATAGGGTTCGGACTCCGAACTTCGGAGTTATGACCTAAGGTATATGTGTACCAAATATAAAGACATTTTAGTAAACCGTTCTGAAGATATCGTGCGTACAGATAGACAGACGGACAACTTTTCGATCTCAATACTATAGCTGTTACACAACTTTGTAGTTATAAATCAATTTTAATTACGTATCTGCTGACATACTCCTGGCCTGGCTCATTCAACTCCTTAAAGTCGGTTTGGAAACTTTTGGGGGAACTTAATTTTAGCCGATCTACACATCGTATATCTAAACCTAAATACCTAGTTACAATTTGATCACCCGCGGTCCTTCCTTCTATTATATAACTTGTAGTTGCAATATTGACTCCCAAAATAAGGATCATGGACTACTATGTGGATAATCTATATTGTGGATGTGGGTGGATCATGATCAGACTCAGAGTTTTGAGCGTGGGGATTTCTAAAATCTTTTAGCAAATTTAGTCAATTTAACAGCGCAAAACATACTGCCAATTTAATCCACGATATTGTGAGGATCGAGTATTTTTGAGAACCCCACGCATATAATATACATTAGGTGTATTGCTCTGAATCTGCTCCTGCCCTGTCACTCTCACCTCTAATCTCAATGCAGTCCAGACCAGATCAGATAGATGAGAACAAAAGCTCACTGGCTACGACTTAGGAACCTCTTCTGCTGTTACTCCTACGCCTGATGTTCCCATTATTTGATTGTGATTACGTTCTCTTGTTCTCATTTGATCTCTGCTGCTGCTCATAGTCAATTGGTGAAATGGATGACTTATATAAGCTGTAAGTCATTCGTTTGTTTGTTTACTTTGTAGATTTTGCACTTATCATCATCATCATCACAACTCAAGTAAAGGTTGTCCGTCAAGCTTACAAACAAACATCAACTGGTTGACTCTTCCTTCATCCACTACAAAAATCACAGGTAAAAACTAATTGGTAATTTTAAATTATTGACCCACGTCAATTAATTAATTAGAGAATGTTAAACGCTCCCCTAGGGCTATATCAACTGGTATTAGTTAATGCCAAACAACTATTTCAATTTTCTTTTTTATGCTGATGAAAATCAAATAGGTACTTTTTGGTGGGGTAGTCTTAGAGGATCTCAAGTGAGTCATCATATTGTCATAATATGGATGACATCAAGGTGGAGCAATTACGCTCCCTCGACGACTTTCTTTTAAACTCTGCACGATTTCAAGTGCCAAACTTCGCGGATTTGGACAAATGGGCTCGCCGCGTCAAGGGGAACTTGGTTTACTACCAAACCAATTATTTCTTAATGGCGATCATCATTTTTCTGATTGTTGGGTACGCCGATAAACTAAATGAGTAAATATTTGAATGTCTGATGGTTTTATTTGATTTAGCATTATTACTAATTGTATTGTTGTGATTTATAATTTTAAAACAAGGATTATGCACCCAGCACAAATGCTACTGGGAATGATCTGTGTCGCAGCGGAGTTGGTTAGTTACAATTACTTATCAAGGAACCAACGATTTATCGCTGACATGAAACGGGATTATCCAATGATCTGTTTAATTGTCGTATTTGTTTGTGGCTACGCCTTGATTTCTCTACTGGGCTCTGTTATGGTATTCATGTTTGGCGTACTTCTTCCAATTACCGGTAATTACCTTCAGCGTACAATCTCGATCTCAATCATAGGAAAATGTTAGCATATAATTGTTGTGTTTTAAACTATTTTGTTGCTCATTATTTACTACAGCTGTCTTTATCCATGCGTCCCTACGCCTCCGCAACACCAAAAACAAAATTGCCAGCATCAAAGAGCAGCTGAGCTTTAACAAAAGCCCAATGACCATTCTGCTGGACGAGTTGGGCATGAAGTTTGAAGGATTTGACGACTGACTAGCTGGACGCAGCAACCCGGATATGACAAGACGAGATCCAGATCAGCGAAAACAGCCAATAAATATTCGACAGTATAGAACTAAGAATAATAGCATTGAAAAATATCTTGTCAAATTAACTCAATGGATTTCTTGTTTGTTGTCCCGTCAACAAAGAAAAATAATAAAAGCTAAAAAGTAAAAAAAAGAAGAGTATATTATGTATTACATATAATAATATTTGTTAACCTTTTGACTTTATTGGAAGGTCTTTCTACTTCAGAGTATTTAAAGATATTATTATATTTAAAATCTATGTAATTTGTACTTCACTTGTAATCTCGTTGAAAAAATTTCTCTTGGTTGGTTCCAAGCTTTATGTCGTGCTGTCAAATTAAAAATCCACGTTAGCTTCTTCCATTAACTGACGATTGGTATTTAAAAAAAGTCAATGCAAAACATTACGGTTTAATTTTTATTATCTCACGTGTACTTAAATTTCAAGTATTCATTTATTTTTTGGGATGTTACTTAGCTCACGTATTATTATTTTGAGATTTGTGTAATTATTTTTGCCAACGAAATTGAATGTCGATAATTATTCATTTAATAACATAAAGTTACCACATCCAGCGCACAATAAATGCCCATATGTAGGTTGTTAAAAATATTTTCGAATGACGGTTAGAAGTGAAAGATTGTATACCTGGTTATGTATCCTGATCATTGATACTATCACTGAATACTAATTATAAATACATAAAAAATAAAAAATAAAAATACAGATTACCACTAGAATGTATATTAGGTCTAATCTTGAAAATTAATTCTGAGCAGTTTACCAAATTTAAAAAAAAAACTTCATCATCATCATTCGCCTTTGTAATCCTACTGATTGAAATTATAAGCGACATCGAGTTGTCTATTATTATTATTATTAAAATAACAAATAATAATATGGGTGTAAAATATTTGTTCAGTAAAAAAAATATTGACAAAAAATGACATTTTAGTGAAAGTTTCATATCGTATTTCTTTTTTTAAATATTGGCTTAAGTAAATCCGTAAAAAATCATCGTCACTTTCCATTTTGTCGAACGTAGCGTCAGTTCCACTTTGTTTGATGCTTGCTATGTAATCAACGTTTCATTTTTTGCACCAGCTTGTTACAAACTATAGAGTTTTTCCATTTCATGCCATCTGTAACAAAATTTTGAGAAACCATTTTTATATTTTATATTTTCTTCAAAAATGTAACTTTTCCCAACGAAATCAGCGGATGTTGCATTACATGTGTGCTATAGATAAGACCATATATGTATATACTAAAGGTAAACATTTCATTAAGGTCCTTTTCAGTCCCCTGAGCTTTACTTATTTATTTATAAGCCATGAACTTGAGGTGCAGTTAAAATGCCTTGATCCACAATATCTTGTTGTCAAGTTATCGACCCCAAAAGCATACAAGCAAAGCAATGAAAGGAAACCCATTTTTCCAGATTGCAAAATTAAAGGTGCATGTTACAGGTAAGACTTAAGGTATATAGGTATGAATACTGTTGCATTTATACGGATGATGGCATCACTCACGGACTCACGTACTTGCAACATGTAGTAACTATTTGGTGTCAAATATCTTTGTGACCATCCAGAAAATAAACCGAGCCTAAGCTTAAGAAAGAGTTGTAACAAGGATGACAAATGATGAGTTGAGTAGAGGTAAAGCTCCAAAAAAAAAGAATGCCGTACACAAATAAAGTAGTACACTACGTTATACGATTCACACCACTTACCTACTTTTGACAACTCTACTGCTGCTGCCGATTGCTGACCTATTCACACAGCTTTAATGAGAAAAGATGTTTAAAAGTGGAAGAAATTGAATGGCAATACAATGAAATGTGAAGCGAGAGGGTATTGAAATAATAATATTAATTATAAACCGTTTAACGGAGTAATGAAGCATCAATGTTAATAAAACAACAGCATGGAAATACTGAAACATTTACCTACACTGTAAAATCAGTAACATTACTGATCAGCAAGATAGTCATGCATGAGCACTGGGGAACTGGGGAAAAGTATGGCTTATTCGTGTCAAATAAATTCTTCTCGTCAATTGAAAGACCTTGGTGAAAAAGGGCTGGCGCTGGTCTGGTACGTTGATTTCATATTCTTCATATTCTTCATATTACATTATTAAATTTGCCTTTTCTTCAAATTTTGTTTTGATCGAAGATGAAAAGAAGTATGCAGGGATTCTGTTACTTACAGACGCACGTACTGACTGATATTATAAAGCCCCAAGATTATAGCATCATTGCATGCATATAGGTATACTTTGCATTATGCTGCTTAAATAATGTCCAAACTGTAAATTATACATGCATCTCAACACCATCACCACCACATCTGCAATAGTCAACCGTAGCGGGTTTTCCTAATACAACCTCACAATAATATAAGGATGCTGTTTTTCTTTGGCAATGACTTTCCTAACTTAGCATCTCTTCTGGCATTACTTTGTTGCATATAATAGCACTCCAAAGTCAAATGAACTGACACTACAGTACAGTTTAGTAGGAAATCTCCATAGAGTCAAATACATGTTCGTCATACAGACATCATACATAATATATTAGTGGTTGCGGCTTTGTTGTGACTGTCGTCTACAAAAAGGACGGTTAAGCAAGAGAAATGGGGTACCGTTAAATTGATGCATTTCCAAAGGTTACTTAAACGCTCCTCGCCGAGGAAACAGGGTGCATTGATAAAAAGACAATTAGAAAGAAAGCATGTTCTAGGAGTACCTTTTTGAAGCGTATAAGGTTGAGTGGTTTTTTAAGTGCTCCGCAGCTATTATTATTATTATTATTATTATTATTATTATTCAATTAACTACCTCTTAGACAACGTTTCGTTTTTTTAAACTTAATTTCTTTCAAAATGAAGCCCAAGAAAGTGTGCGTGCTACCTTGTAAAGGTTGGTTTCAGTGCTTGCTCGCCACAATTCTCATTCACTCATGTTTTACAATGGAAAATGGATTGGATCATAGCTCAACGTATTCTGCTGAAAATTTGCTGAAAGATAATAACAATGATATGACAGTGATTCCTGTGATTTATGATTCGACAAGTAGTGTGGACGGGAATTTGCAAAGTGACTTGGCCAAGGCGGCTTTCCTCTCTCTGACAATTATAGAAAAAGGTGTTAGTCCAACTGACCGCCTGAAACCCGTATTTTTAGACTTGTCCAGTGCAAGAATGGAAGAGTGTATCAAAATTGTAAAGCTAAACAAGGTTCACGTTTTGATAAGTTTACTGGGCAGTGAGCAATTGATAACCTTTGCCAATTTTTGGGAGGGAATTAATGGTCATGACGATAAACTTTATATTTATACGCCAAGGAGCTTCTTTAAAAGCCAGTGGAAATCCGCCGTTGGCTCCATAGTTGTCAAAAGTTTACAAATGAGTGAGGAGGCGAGAGCAGTGGCCCTGATGAATAGAGTGAACAAAGTGGGAGTCAACACGCTCATCCCAGTGTTGGATAGTGATTCCGAAGCAGAGTTGGATATCTTATCATCCTATTCCGCAATCGGCAATCAAAAAATAACCTTTACAAAACCAATATTTTTGAACAGCCCGGAACATGAGCACCATTTTAAAATGGTGTTGAAGGAGAATGTGGGTTTTAATGAAAACCGTTTGAAGGTCCATCCTCATAATCATTCTTCACTTTCATTTGACAACAAAAGCATGACTGTAGTAACGGCGGGGCAACATGAAAGACGTCTCAAGCCTGGAATCCTGCTGTTGGCCAAAAGTGGAAGCAAGTTGGCCATCACAATTGCAACAGAGAGGAAGCATCTTTTGTTGGACTGGTTTAGTCCCAACATCATTGAGTTTCAAGACAAATGGTCATGCAATAATAATAATAATAATAATAATAATTCAGCGACAAGCACTGAGACACACAATGATACTAATCGGATCACTGACTTTCAGTCATGTGCTGGAGGACCTGTCACTGACAATACATTGTTTGGACTTTACACAGTGAGTTTTGTGGGGGCAAAGGGATGGGATAACCCAGATAGGAGAAACGTGCTTAGGGAGATGGCCACATTTACAGGTACGCACGCAGTCATAATAACATAACAATATTATTCACCCCACACTTGTACATATGTATGTACCCTTTCTTCATACCAATATTCCATAAATAGCATTATTGTATCAAGAACAAGGATGATTCAAACAACGGAAAATGTATACCTCAGTCAATAATTCCAACATTAACCTTTAGCATTCCCCCAGGAGTGAAACTTTTTTAGTCAGTCAATTTCCCAATATTTCTGAATGAATCAATTGATTTAAATAAATAGAGGGCAAATTTTTAGGGGAAAACAGTAACTATATATGATATACCTATGCTATTGCTGTTAAATTTCTCAAAATATGAATTCTCATAATGCCCCAAAACTGACCCATTTTAACACATGCCCACCTGCTGCTCTCTGTCTGTTTGCCTTGCAGGAAGAAATAACATGATAAATTGAATGATGTCTGAGATCTGTGCATGGTAAATACATACAAAATACATACTTTGAGTTCCGTCCAATTTGAATGCAACAAAGTCAAGTTGGATGGAACGTGCCATTTACACTTGCTCTGTGCCAGTTTAGACGTTGATGATATTATGTACATGTCATTAGTTACCGTTGCCGTTGCCAGTTTTTTTCAGTTTTGTGAACTAAATGATTAGCAAAACAATTAACGCCAAACTGTAATATACCGAGACACACGGTGGGACGTCGTGATGATGATGAATGTGTGATTCATGCGACGGGGAAACAAAGTAAATAGTCAAAGAAGGAAAAAAAATACGGCATCACGCTTCTTTTGAAGACCACATAATATTATTGCAAGTTACAATTTTAGTGGGTTGGGGTTACTATTTTCAAGCTAACTTAAACTAGTTACTATTTAGAACAAAAGTTACAGTTCCTTGAACGATGTACCAACAGAGTTCTGGTTTTTACAAGATAACTAAAGGATGACGATGAGTAATTAAAATGCAATTTGACTTTACTTTTTTTATGAATTCAACAGAATCCTCTCCCAAAATACTACTCTCCATTTTAACCTTCGATGCCGCTAAACTAGCCTCAGATCACTTAAAAAATCCGTACAAACTCCACTTTCCAACAAATGGCCTCTCCGGCCTGATTGAATTTGAAGGGAAATTCCGTAAAAGTGGTATTTACATGGGCTCCTCCCTGGTACCCCAAAATCCTTCCTTAACAACCTATGCCTCTTTACTCCAACCATCCATCTGGATATTGGAGGACATGGTCACAATAAAACAGCACAACATAAAATCACTTCCGAAAATTTCGGATTATGAAGTTGCAACATCTTCCATACTAACCAAAGAAGAACTACTCAAAATTGCCGAGTCCGTCGAAAAGAAAATGGAGAAATGTGGGGATCATTTGTTGAGAATTGTGGTTTTTGATGTATTTACCCAGCTGCCTCACAGATATTTTTTCACACCCGAAAATCTTCCAGGCACGTTGGTAATTCCCAACACTCAGGGATTTGGGATAACTTTAGCATGCACTCATAAGGATACCAGTGGTCACTTTTCTACTTTAAGGCTTGCATGCACACCTGGCGTTAGACTAAGTCAGCCAATCAATTGTTTTAGAAGCCATGTAGCGATAAGACAGAAACGTGACGTCGGGGGAGACGGTGAGCCAGTACCTAGTGTGCAGTACCAATACGGGTTTTCTAATGATCCATGGAACGATGGCTATTATCAAAATCAGGGACTTAAAAACAGAGACTATCAAGCACCACCACCTGACAACTCTTATGCGTGAGTTCAAATGGTTATAAATGAATTTTTTTTGGAAAAAAATTGGAAAAATTTATATATTTTAAATTTAGACCACCTGGAGATTCTGCAACCGCCGGACCTCCTCCACCTCCCCCTCCCCCTCCACCTCCATCGAAACTCCCCGAACTACGTCAAATTTTAAAAGCCGCCAAACCCTTTGTTGGATCATGTATTGGTTCCACCACTGGTTGCGCAATGTGCGTCTTGGTACTTGGTCGACTGCCATTGGGAACTGCTCCACCAGCTTGCACAGGACCGTGTTTTGTGGGAACATTTGGCAGTTGTGGCTCATTGCTTGGAAGAGTGTTTTCAGAAACGACGGTTATTTGTACAGAACTTTTTAGACAAGGCTTGCTAGACGTTGAGACTTTTGTGGCGGACGCAGAATTCGGCAAATATATGCACCAGGCCTCACCCTACACAATGAAGGTATTGTTTCCATTTTTTTAAACGTTATTACAACTAAGCCAAGCACGGCTGGCTCGTAGGGACACGGACAATATTATCGGATGAACAGACAATACGAATCATCCATTATTGTTCCCAATTCAGCATTTGCAAATCTAATCACCCACTTAATCGCATCTTGTTTCAATGTTATAACATGGGCACTGCAAAAATGACAAAAACGTGATCCAACTTAAGTGACGTTGGTTTTTTAGTTTTATAACAAATATATTGGTTTTTCATTAAAAAAAAACTGGTAGATTTTTAATTGATAAAAATAATTTAAACATTGATTTCAAACAAGTTTTAAGGATCAAAATTAATATATGTACATATTTTAAGGCGCCAAAATTTTAATTTAAAATATACGAAATATAGTTCTTATTATCCCAAAGACGTGATTCAATCAAGTTGATCGATTTGATTACGCAATTATTTATATACAAAAACATTAACATATATTACAGCTTTACGAATATCACAAGATTTTTTGTATAACTTATCACTACTTTCTATTTCTAGGGTTACACACTTCTAGCGACGCCGTTAGTGGAAAACATGAAAAGTTCCAAAGGTTTAACAAAGGTCGTGGCATGGTTTGCCATTCCGTGGGCTCAACACATGCAGTACTTGCTTGGGCGTACAGATGACACAAACTTGATCGGAAAATTGGTCCATTTGCTGGGCTATCCGATTTGTAACCTTACTGGACGTCTATATATGTTTTACTTCAATTTTACAAATTTTTATTTAGCAACCGCCATACTTCCTTTCATCTTGACAATTTTGCTATTTTTAATACTGTCCCCTACGGTAAAAAATCTAAGCGGCGGAAGTAGTAGGTTAAATTCAAATATTTTTCAAAGTTTTTTAACTGTATACGCTGTAATTAGTAGTAGATCTATAAAGTTGGTTCTTCAAAAATTTAGTGGAAGAGTAAACAATTATTTTAAGGCCATTGGAAGTAGCACGTAGTATACAAAAACCATGATGGTGCACACAAGTAAACCTATGTAGCAAGTAAATCGACGTCCTGTCACACCCCGCGTTCTGCCAATGTTTCTGAGGCGACCGGATGTTCCTCCAAGTCTCATTGAACCCCCTTCCATGTCATCAACCAATACGTCAAGTAAAGGCAAGTGATCCTTTGCTTCGGCATCCAAGTCAATGGCAAGCTGTAGAGACAGACAGAAACAGTAAATTATATATTCAAAATTAAAACGTTTCCAGTTCATGTTAGTTCTATTTATCCTTCATCAGATGCAAATAATACGTAAAATCCCATTTGTCAACACAATCTTTCAATCACCTAAAAAATCAGTATCTTGAAATATACTAAACCGGTGCCTATTTGAGATCTCAAATTTTCTAACGATGCTGTTTCATATGTATAAAAAATATATAATTATTATGAAAATATTGCCCGATTTGCAGCTGATGAAGGATTTCATTACTAAACCTGTATGTAATCAATAAACGTGTTTTATATCTACTTATATAGACTAAAGTATTAATAAATTATTTCATAAATTATTTATTACTTAGGTAGTTTATTTATATTTTAGCTATGTACTTGCTTCTGTTTGGAATGTGGGGAGCTTCTCTCTACTCAAAAATTATTTAATTAAAACTGCTTTACTTTTATAATTTTAAAAGGTGCTACTCGAACGCTTGTAATGCAATACTTACATTTATTTAATAATTTATTTTGTTAAACTTTGGTAAAGGGAACTGTTCTATTTATTTAAAGTGTATAAGAAACTATTAATTTGTCCCCCCGAAATACTGTTATTAAATATAATGAAATATTATTTTACAAAATAAAAAAAAACCTTACATTTTTTAACTGCCCAACTTTCATTGAGAGTTTCTCGGCCATAGATTGATTCAAGGCATCCATATGCTCGTCCTCTAATAAATAGCAAAACAAAATTTGATTGCATCACCATTAATAAAACCTTTTATATATTTGAATTTGATTTATTAACGTGTTTAATTGTTATAAAATAAATAAATTGCAATAGCAGTTACACCGAACTCACCAGATCTCATAATCTGTCCATTTCTATTTCCTCGTGATCCCATTTTTGAAGTTCTGTCGCACAAAAAATCAAAGGATAATGCGCTGTAATAAACAAATACTAATCAAGCAATAAGTATCAAATGGACAATGAAAAATTGTTATAACTTATTATAAACAATCATCAAATCATCAAACAAAACATTACAACAAACAACTCCTAATTGCTTCGAACCTGGAGTTTATTACTTAAGTATTTAGTTGATTGTCTTTGAAATTTTCTGAAATGTTGTTGTGATGATTTTTTAGGTGGTTTAATTTAATAGAGTTGTATTTTTTAAGGTATTTCTTTTAAAATTTGGACTATTAATCTTTAATGAACAATCACAAATAATCATCTAACCAAACCCTACCTAACTTAAGGCCAACAGAATCAATTAGTCACTCGACACGTACTTTTAACTACATTTCCAAGAAAATTTTACAAATAAAAAACACAACATAACTTGCGTTTCGTTTTGGTCTACTAGTGTAAAATAATGGGCAATTAACTTGCATTACCTTCCCGTGGAATGGACAAAATTGGTTACTGTTTTAAGTTCACAGCTGCCACGGCAATTAAAATTCTCCTATTATAACCACGAAGTAGTTGATTAGCTTGCACCATAAAACTAAACTACATGCTGCCACCGCCACCAAAAATAATCATTGTAGTTTGGTCGTTATAAGCTTCTTTAAAGTGGAGGATTAGGTTTCATATTAAACTACAAGAACTGACTTACTGCTATTATGTTTTTATAGTTGACAATTGCATAAGAATAGTCGAAATGTAGACTTTAGAATAAATTTATTACAATATACATCATCATCAGATCATTCATCTTCTCATCATTACAAGTTCATGTTCAACACCATCTGTTTACTCTGTTCAGCTAGGGATCCTACAAAAAAGAGAAAACACTTTGAATCTAGCTCATCCCGCCCATGTTGGTTCCTCTCTATGACTTTTGCGCAACTATGACTATGACTATGACTTGTGGATTGCAGTTGCCAATGTTGCCATATAAGATAAAAGGCAACAAAGGAATTATTGCATGCAATGCATCACATTTTATACTACAATTGCGGGCGGACTAAAAATCCCTGCATTTCTATAAAAAACTAATAAAATTATCTCCATGACATTCAATTTTACACAGTGCTTTAAAAAATATACTTTGGTTTTGTTCTAAATTGAGGGAGAAACAAGTATCCAGATTAAAATACATTAAGATACATTAAAAACGCTTTTCCCCTATTTTTGTTACTATTTCAGAAAGTTCCTTTATGAAATCTTTTAATAATTTTCAATTCGCCATAAAGTCTTTCCTTCTTCTTTTGTCCGCACATTTTTACTAAACTTGATTCTAACATACGGTGCACAATCCCATACCATTTTATCCCATTCTGTAATCCAAATTTCATTGCAATGACAACATAAAATAGGAGATATGGAAAAATTATATCGAAATTTATACTACTTTATATTTACAAGGTATACGACTAAATAGTAACTGAAGTACTTCTATGCTATAATAACATCGATGAAAGATCAGATGACTTAGTTTCATACTTTACAAGGATAATATTTGGGGTGCCCCCAACAGAATTCTTTTACATTTGCACTAACAAACATTACTTTGTACGTAAAATTTAATGGTGACCACCATTTTCCCGAATGCCCATGGGAATGGGGATGTGAAAGTGGAATGAGTCTTAGGTTTTTAACGCGTTATGCAACTGAAATGCAAAAAAAAATCTTAAATGAAGTTGAAATTTTTTAAAATTGAATTTGCTAAATAATAACATTTTTATAAAGTAACGTACGTTACTGCATTGGATTTACAGTCTGTCTGTTTGCACTAGATAATTTATACTAGAACCTAGCACAACTAAATGTAAGAAAACATTCGAGAAAATGATGGTCATCACTAAATTTTGCGCATAGAAATACGTAAAGCCTAGGTCAAATGTCGAAGAATTCGGTTGGGACACCCCAAATATTATCCTTGTTAGTATAGTTAACTGCCGTCACTATCATGTAATAATGATGTACCTATTTTTTGACAGAGAGGTACATGGTTTAATCTTCGCTCAATAACCACTGCTTGCTCATCTTGCCAACGCTTATCGCTCACAATGTACAATGTACATAGGGATATCATATACCTAATTACATGCACTATGCATTCATATTGATGTTATCGCATTAATTGTATCATGTACGGATTAATTGTGTTACGATCTTCATTTTTTTAATGACTTGGAATTAATTAAACCAAAATACTTACTGAAATATAATATGCAAACTTCGTCATTTTTTATTGATTTCACATACTATTTTTAGCCATTTGACCAGTTGTCTCAATAAAAGGTACATTTTTTTGTACGACTAAAATGACGCGTTGTTTTAGACAGATGACCCATGTAGAGTATAAATAGTTTGATCTTTGAGTCAAAAGTCATCAGTCACTCTTCTCCTTCTCACTTCTTCTTTTCAACTCTTTTTATTTTTGCTTTACTGCAAACTCCAAACATCAACATGTACAAGATCGTGAGTTACGAACCTACAAAAATAATATATAAATGAGATCGGTGCATTGAAGAAGGTATTAAAAATTCGGATACATAAAAAATATTATTTTACTATCATGTACAATGTATAGGTTGCTGCCCTTTTTGCCCTCGTCGCCGCCGCTGCTGCTAGCCCAATCCTTGGACTTGTAAGTGAAATACTACAAGTTAATTTGATACTTCATATCATTTGTATAGTTTTTCTTAATTTACTTGAATTTGCATATTTATAGTCACTCGGTGGAGTTTCCCACACCCAAAGAATCCAATCCCATATCCCAATCGCCATTGGACATGGAGTAGGTATTGGACACGGAGTTGGTCTTGGACATGGAGTTGGTCTTGGACATGGAATCGGACTCGGAGGAGTTTCCCACACCCAAAGAATCCAATCCCATATCCCAATCGCCATTGGACACGGAGTTGGAGGAATCGGAGGAGGACTTGGAGGTGCTGGACTCGGTCTTGGACTTGGAGGTCTCGGAGTCGGAAGTATCGGAGGTCTTGGTCTTGGAGGAGTTGGAATCATTGGTTAAACTTTGAGCATCTTCTATTCACCAAAAATGTTGCCATTTTTAGCATTTACAGCAGTATAAAATTCTGGATTACTAATTACGCTTTTGATTGAAACTTATACATTGACTATTCATGTCTCAATTTTAGGTGAAATTTTAATTTGACTAATTAGAACATAAAAATTTAATGACTTTGCTGTTACCAATAAATTAACTTCTTAAACTAGAATCCACTTTTCTAAACAAGCGAATCTCAGTCTGAATCACTATTTTCATAACAAAATACGTACCTATACAAAGTATTGGTACTTCTAAAGTGCACCATATCTGATAATCTGATTTATTTGTGCAATAAAAAGTGCATTGCAGTCATTCATTTTACCCTCAGTATTAGATACCTTCTCTTATTTGATCTTAGCTCGACTCAAATTACATTTAGTAAATCAACCTAAATGGCAGCTCCACATGCAGAGGTTCCCCTGCCTTAAATGCTACGAACATTTCATATTTTGTGAGTCCATCTAAATTAGGCCTATGCACTATGTACATTGTGAGCGATAAGATAAGCAAGATGAGCAAGCAGTGGTTATTAAGCGAAGATTAAACAATGTACCTCTCTGTCAAAAATAGGTACATCATTGTTACATGATAGTGACGACAGTTAACTATACTAACAAGCATAACATTTAGGGTACAAGATTCCTTTGACATTTACACTAGGCACTTGCCTACGTATTTTTATGCGTAAAATTTAATGTGGACTACCAGATGCCTTTCCCGAATATCTACCCTGGGTGGAGATATGAGGGTGGGATAGTGGAATGAGTCGCAGTTTTTATTATTACTATTATTACATATTATGCAATTGAATTACAGATTGAGAAGTAAATTTCTTTCTGCATTTCAGCTTCATAACGTGTAAGAAAAACCTGCGACTCTTTCCACTTTCCCACCCTCATATGTCTTTATCCATGAGCCAGTAAATTCTACGCTTAAAATAGTGCGAATTTCAAAGAATTATGTTGGGGGCTCCCCAAATATTATTCTTCTCAGTAGGACTTGATCAATAATTAAAGAATCTTGAAGAATTAAACTTTAGAAGTGGGAATGCACACACAAAAATTACAAAATGGCATGCAACACAATAGGTTTGATAAAAACAC
>JAHZNC010006936.1:0-20875 GCA_027744095.1 Zhuqinia jingwanae | reverse complement strand
CTTTCCCTTTTACAAATACAACTTTTCTTACCACTGATTTTGTAGACCTGAGTTGGCAAAATAATAATATTTGCTGCCTCTCTTTTTCGGGATGCCTTGCTTGGGAAAATTCCATAGTTTTGTTAACTTATCGCGAATTTCTTTGCGAAATGGAGCTTCCTCCAAATAGCTAAAAGTTACATTATTCTGAGCTGCCACAAAAGCTTTAGTTTCCTCCGAGTCAGGATCCTCAAGCCATCTGTATGGATCAGCAATCTATAATACACACACACAAATGGGGCATCTTAAAACAATTACTACCTATTCTCAAAATCTGCCTTAAATTAAATGCCTAAAAAAGTGTGCAGCATATACCTTTGTTCCATGATACTCGTCTGTAACATTTTCGTCCCTACGAACTTTAGGATACTTGAATGCTGATTCTCCATCAATTCCTTTAACACTTGCATATGCTAAAAGGAGTATTAAAACTCTTAATAAAACTGCATGCATTTTGTAAATGCAAAGAACTGTATTCTGGTTTTTATGTTAAATTTGTAAAAAGTGTACAAAGGAAAAACCACTCTAGGAAAATCTATGCCCATTAAAAAAATCAGAGAAACATATAGATGAGCACTGTGCGTCTAGTTCTCTGATTTTAAACTGAATAAAAAGCATTTTTGGTCTTTCCTTTTTTTTGTATACACGTCCGGATTCACATTCAACAACAAAGCTCTCGGCACTCTCTCAAAATTACCAACAATAGTCAACGGTGCATATAGTCAATGGTGGACGGAGATGATGAGATCAAGATGAAACTAAAAATACTTATATACTTTCATATTATATTATTCTTAGCTATGCATGTTGTTCACAGCTATTATAAGTATTGAATGTACGTAGACATGTACGTTGTTTTACAGGAAAATTGCTTGATGATAGCTGTCCCCTTTAAAGTTCAAGTATTTATAAAGTACACTGTCAAGTCGTAATCATATTCCGTATTTTCGTGATGATAATAACCGGTGTTTAATTTTTGTGAGGATAATTTATATCTTTCGAATTGAGGAAGAATCCAGGAACCAAACCAAACCAGTTACTATTTTAGGATACCTACGTAATACATACATACATATATATCAACTTGCTGAAACTATAAAGTATTAAAGTATAAAAGTATAATGATAATAGGGGTAAATTTTATGTGCAGCAATGCATGAAACTATAAAGATGTTTATGGGTAAAGGTGCCAATAATAAAAAAGGTTAATGTCTTACATGCTTGGAAAGTCAGTGTAGTTTGCTACTAGCTATTATGTGTATATGTAACTAGCCGATAAAGAAGTGATGACCAAATACTACATAGTATATATATTATATAGCATATTATGTGGGATCGCATGCTATAGCTGGATGTAAGATGTACACCTTTAATTAACCTTACAACCAGCAACTCTATTTTGATTAAAGGTGCAGCTGTGTAGTATGTATGTATATATAGTTATTTATTGCATGGGATAAAATATTAAGACAATATTAAAAAATATTTTGTATTATCCGGAATGCTTTTATCTGGTAATGTTAACAGTTTTTATAATATAAACATTCAGCATACTTCGTATTAAATGTGATCATTACATTTTAATTTTAAAATTGTTTCTACATGCATGTTATTTATTTTAGACATCATGGAGTACAATATATGTATATAATAATGTTACAACATTTTGCTTTTTTGTTGGTATTTTTCTTCATGGTCAGCGAGCATCTCGTTTTCCTTCACGATGTTTTTGCCTCATCCACCAAGTAACGAAAGAGTAATGATTGGAGACACGGGCAAGGCAAAACTGAGCGTGCCAGATTAATAATAGGATTATTTCCAGCATTTTTTTCTGCGTCTATGGAACATCTCATCTCCACATTGTTTTTGTGCATCTCTGCAACTTTATGATTCGCTTATGATTTAATATGACATAACAGGAAATTACGTACAAAAAACGGGTGCACACGATTACATTTGAGTGTAAGAGAATATGTGTAGAATTTTATTTTGTTGCATGCGATCATAATAATATGGATCTTTAGCGAAATGATCATTTTGGAACAATAAAATAAGAAATAGTTTTTTTTAATAACGAATTCATGCTGATTACTGATTTTGTGACTCATCATTAAAATAATAAGTTTCATTTTATTCATTCTTGGAACATATTTTTAATTTGGACATTGAGAAAGGTATGTATACGATAGCGATCTATTGAAAATCTGGAATTTTCTCTTTCTTTAATAAGAAACCTAATCTTGAAATTCAACTTGGGGGATTCCGTTAAAAATGGAATTCACATGCCATAGAGGTTTGCAAGAAGCACAAAGCGTCCGCGGCCTTTGTAATCTGTACAAATTATCCATGAAATATTTAGTTAAATTAAGTTTCCCTTACAAACAGCTCAAATATAGACAAACACACATAAATAAATTTATTAGCTAACCGCTTGCATGCATGGAATTCCCTTTCCGTGGCCCATATTTTGGTAAACGCGCAGCATAAGTGGATTTGTCTGCAAAAAAAAAAAATGGGAAACGATTCCGCGAACAATTACTGGCCGCCTCTAGCTAATAAAATATGTTTTACAGATATTTTTTGCAAAAGCTTCGAATTTAATTTGAGTACCTGATTCATTGTTTGCCCAACAGTGTGTTGTAGCTCAGCAATATACTTGTACGAGTGGAACGGTACAACCCTGATGACAAATTCAATTATGTGCATACATTTAAATTAAACTTATCTCATCTCTAAAATCCATATTCATTCTTTCAGAGAGAAATGGTAATACCAAAAATGTTTTATGTTTTCGTTGAATTGTATTGTTGTATTATACACACATTATACTTTTTTTAAATAACTAACAGCGCACAAAAAGTAGAAAGCTGTGTAGCTATATATTTTTTTATAGAAATGATGAACCGTACCTATCATCATGATCAGCAGTAGTGACTAATACAGCCGGATATTGTGGAGAACTGTTGCTGGCTGGGGCGACAATGTTATGAAGAGGGGAATAGCTCAGGATATGTTGCAACTCATCCTTTTTTTCTATATCCCCATATTCGCCAATCCACAAATGGCCTAGTGTAAAATTAGGGAATCGCAACAAGTCCATGATCCTGTGTAAAATTGGAATTTGAACTTCATCAACAATAAAATATCTAAGTACCTAGTTATGTACTTGCAAACAATGCTAACAATAAATGTATATATGGTTCTGTGTGCCCACCCCATGTCACAAATCGCTGAACCAAATAATTCCGGACGTTTGTTGATTGTTGCAGCAACTGTTGTTCCACCATTTGAAGAGCCCATAATGGTTAGCCTTGATGCGCGAGTGTATTTGTTGTTGATGAGAAAGTTCGCAGCAGCAATAAGTAGGCTTTTGCCAAAGCCTCCGTGCCCGTAAAGAATGCATGGTGCACTACCATCCAGCTGTGCTGACTGCAATAAGCCCAATGGTTATTGGCACATAAATACAGACGTAAATATGCAATTTTATAATTTTAAACTAATTTCAATTTACAAAGGAATGCTAACATTTCTGTAAATTAGTGTCATTGGGACATTAGTCCCATCATCATTTGAGTAGAAAACCAATTCAGTGGTGAAACGTCCGGGGTCATAGTAAGGAATCTCAATTTTATCAAACACCTGTTTACGAAAGTGTTTCATGAATACTTTTCTGTTATAATGATTCAATTTATAGTAATTCATTGCCAATTTAATATAATTAAAGTTTGAATTTAGTTAATAGTCAATTTAATTGAGTTTTATGTATTGTACCTCGCTTTGCACTCCTTTGTAATCGTCAAAGTGAAGCTTGTACAATATACCTGGATTCAAGTACGACTCAACCCTGACAAACATGTCGTCCAAATCTTGTCGTCCATAGTGGTCCCAAGGGGAAATGCTGTCTTCAAACACAATTGTTTTTACTATTTCCCCTTCATTCAGCGTGTGAATTTGTATGCGCATGTCCAAGTGCTCATTGTAGCAAATAGCTAGCTTATCCCTGAATTCAAATAAAATGCAATTAATGAAATAGGACTTTAAAATAATTTAGGAAATACAACGTTTGAACGTCCTATGGGGCATTATGCAATCCCATAGTTCACCTTGCCACTACACGAGCCCAAACAATGACAGCAGTTGGGCTTTCTTTGACAACATCTGTCCATTCTTCTTGTGATTTTGATTTATTCAACATGAATCTAATTACACGATAATTTGGAGCGTCAGCGTTTGTCAGGAAGGTGAAAAAACTATTCTCATCATTGGTCAGATACTACAATGCAAACATTTAGTATTAAATGAATGGCCTACTACGAATACACAGAAGGTAGTATAGTCAAGTATGCTCGTAGTAATATAAATTCTTTGAACAATGGTTGTACCTGATGATGTCCAGGCTCTGGAAACATGCTCACCATTGGTATGTCTCTTGTCACTGCTCCTCTCCATCCGATATCCATGTAAAACGTGTGTTGATCCTCCTTCATTTCACCAGCAGAAATCAACAGGTAGCGACCATCAGGAGTTATCGCAGGCGTGCTGGTTAGAAAACAGTAATTCATTGTTTATTGCATGAATTTACAAAATAATTATATAGTATTAAAAAATTTACATAATCAATGTTGGGTTATCGGGAAACTCCACAATCATAATGTCATCGTCTTGTCGAGTTCCAATTCTATGATAGTACAGTTTTTGTTTGAGATTCACACTGTAATCCGTTCCATTCATTTTTCCAGACTTGGGTTTTGGGAATCTCTGAAAAATATAATTTATGTAAATATATGCAGCGTTAATAATACTAGATCATAGTAGCATATAAGTGCAATATTTATGTGTTTGTGTAGAATGTTGAGGCCTTACGGGGTAGAAAAATCCACGATTGTCAGTTGTCCAGGTAAGAGTAGTTAGCTTACTGAAATTTAAAACTTCCAAAAAATTTTGTCCTGACGCTACCATCTTTATGTAAATTGATGACCAGTCAGATCCGTTTTCAGATAAGCTGTACGCAATATATTCGCCGTTGGGAGAAACTGAATATGCCGATATTGAAACCAGTCCCTCCATGGAGAGCTCATTTGGTTCCACCAGCACACGAGGTGGGCCATTTATGTTGTCTTTGACAAGAAGCATGCTACAAAACGTTTAAATTGTGTGAATGTGTCATTTGCCAAAATAATACATAATAAATACCAAGAATCTTATAAAGTATGACATTGGCATGAAAATTCGCTTTCTCACGGTTGATTTTTCAATCCAGTATTTTCCTTGTAAAAATATCGAGATCCGAACTTTTTTGGGCATTCCGTTTTCTTAAAGTCCCACATTTCAGTCAACTTTGCTCGAATTGCATCCCTCCATGTGGCTTTCTCCAAGTAACCCTGTGACAAATGATTCTGTTCATCGATAAACGTTTGTGTTTCTTCAGAGTCCGGATTCTCTAGCCAACGATATGGGTCACGTACCTAAGTAGAAGGATGGCATTGTGTATTTAATGTTAAATAATGCAAGCTGTTAATTCAATTGCGGGCTTTAGAGATAAGTAGCTTAGCTTATTTTTACCTGCTTCCCGAAGAATATTTCCGTAAGTCCTTCATTTCTTCGTATGTCAGGGTACAAGAAAGCATTTTGAGTGCCCCATGCTAAAATATGGTGAACATATGCGTTAAAATATGAATGACATCCGCATGTGATATACCGTAGCTTGATTGTTTTAACACTTACCATCTCGTATCACTTGATAATTTCCTGCTCCTGCCTGTATGCTCTTTGTTGTGTGCACGTTGTCTTCCTCGTCATCGTAAACACTTGTCCATGCGTCCATTTTATATATTATTGCTGCTTCAAACCCGTAAAGGATACGGAAATCCCCTCTCGCGTGCTAAAATAAAATGAGAATTTCAGTTTTTTTTGTCAAGTAATTAGTTTATGCGTCTTGGTTAGTGCAAAAATTTGAAGATAGTCACCATTGAGAATTATTATTTCAGGAGGTTTCCATATCATTGTTATTAAATCTGAAGGCAGCATATGTAGACTATGCGTTCAGTCAAGGTTGACTGTATGTCAGTGAGACACGTGAGACAGGACAAATACTTTTTTTTTAAAATATTTATTCTATGGTAGAGCCATACTGAATATGTTTAATTAGGTGATAAACAAGCAAAAGGTGTACAGAGGCAAGCTATATGGCGGGGTAATTCTAGTGCAACTTACGAATTTCTGTGTGCAACCCAGGTGCAACATCTAAATAAACAGCTTACTTACGATTTTACGATCAATTTGTTCGGCAAAATGAAGAAAAATTCGGGTAACAACGGGCCAGATAAATCAAAAGGCGATGGACAGAAAGGAGCTGCACGTGCTAGTGTTTCACAAACAGCACGCGATGAGGTTTTTGTTATGTGGAAAGTACGTTGAAGAATTCCAAAAACATAATGCAACAAAACATTAGACCACACATGCAAAAATTTCATGATGAATTTATTTGCAGGCAAATATTTATTTTGTTTCTAGGATTTGGTGCGAAAGCAAAAAGTTCATGAAATGATAAAATGCCTTCAAGCAGAGAAACAGAAGCTCAAAGTTTGTTCACATTTTATTTTTACATTTGTTATTCGGTAATTTTCTACGAAAACCTGTAACAAAATTATTTGTAAATGTTGCAATAATGTTTACAGATCTTGTACAATATTGAACCAGATGCAGAGTTTATAGAATTCGCTGCACAACAAGCTGCAGCGAAACAAGAACATGCTCGACATCCAAGTGATACTCCTGCCCCTGATGATAAAGATCTGAAAACAAAAGATATAAATGTCGCTTCTTCTTTTACCAATGTAACTTCTGATGGCAGAGAGAAGGATCCTAACAGAACAAGTAGTGCCAAACGCCAATCCAGTGATCTGGGACGTCTGTCATCATCCAATCTTCACAAGATCAATATGCACAATGCCCACGCCAGAAATGCCGCTGAAGTGCTATCCAATAAGCGAGTTTTAACAGATCAGGAATTCGAGGACATTGTTGACCTTTGTGAGGTACAACTATTCGACTTTCACCGTTTATTTGGAAATTCTTAATTTTGCAGGTTATATATTTATTCCAGTATTATGCTAACTTTAATTTTACAGGACAAAATAGAGCAAAAGGCGTTACGAGAAGCATTCGTAGAGAAAAAGTCTCGCGAAAAATATTTGCACAATGCGAGCGAGCCTCGACTTATGCTTTATTATTTCATCAATAGCAAATTCTTCGTAAATTTTATGCTCGTCACAATTATTATAAGCATTATTGGAATATTTCTTCTCACTTTTGAATCCATTTCTGTCCGTTATGGTAAGCTATTATTTTTCATACAAGTTTATTTTTGAAGCTAAAACTAACAAATTAAATATATTAAATTATTATTCACCTCCCTGATTTACTCACTCTGTTTAGCGTGGCCTTTGATCATGTTGGACTCATGCATCATTGGAATATTTCTGGTGGAAGCAATTCTGAAAATTGTTATTTACATGCAGGACTATTTTATGCAACTGTGGAATTTACTGGACATGTTGATAATCATAGTGCATTTTGTGTAAAACATTTAATTATGTATTAATATTATTGGGGCAAAATGAGATGTGTTATTTTTAATCAAACAAATTTTTTCTACTTAGGGAGTTGGCGGTGGATCTTATAACTCGTACGTTGGCCTTGAGCACTGATATTAATTCCAACATTGGATTCAAATTTTTGAAATCTTTACGCGCACTTCGCTTGCTCCGAGTAATCAAGTAAGGACACACGACTTTTAACTTTATATAAAATGCTCTGCTTGAATTGAGCCTATTTCTTTCACATTATTACATGACTTATATTACGAACGAGTATTGTTAAAACCTAATAAATGTTTTGCCAACAGATTTCTACCGAATTTACAAGTTATTGTCACAACTGTTTTTCAGTCCATGTTATCCATCGGCTCCATTGCTGTTTTGATGCTACTTTTTATTTGTAAGGTTATAAACAAATGGAATAGCATCAGTATCATCAATTACTTATGAAAATATGACAAAAATACAATGTCATTTTCAATTTTTATATAGTTGTATTCGCTGTGATGGGTCGTGGCTTATTTTATGAATGGTCGCCCGATAAATTTGGCAATTTGTGGCTATCCTTTGTAACGCTTTTTCAACTTCTCACATTGGACGATTGGTTTAACTTAATGGAGTCCACCACCGAACAACAACTCGAACATTCGGACCAGCCTTTCCAACTGAATTATTGGCTTATGTTTGGCTACTTATTTGCCTACTTGGTTATTGAGTACTTTGTCTTTTTAAAGTATGTTCTCATGAAAAGTACATATGCAATCATTTTACATTTTATGTATGGGATTTTATAGAGTAGACAATTTCTTTTTGTTTTTGTGATTAATTGATGTGATGCGCATATATAGTCTGTTTGTCGCTGTACTAGTCGACAACTTCCAACTCACTTTGGCAGATGCAGAGATACAAAAGCAAAAGGAAGCTCAGGAAGTATTGGAGGCACAACAAAAGTTTGAGGACCTCAAAAAAGAGGGCATTGATCCGAGTATTACACAAGGTTGCTTTTTACTTTTAAATTGTTGTCAAACTACGTGTTTGCACTACGATTCCATTTTATGATTCTTTTAATTTATTAGCGGAGCATGAAAAGCACAAGGCAGAGTTGGAACAGTTAGGAATGCTTATTGAGGATTACTTTCCAGTAGATAAAGATTCTAGGTATTTTGCAATAATAATTTAGTTTGCCTTTTGCATAAAATGCACCTGGTCATTGACTTATGTAGGTACTTTGACAGTCAAGAAGTCCGTATTATAGTAAAACAATGTAAAGTACATAATTAATTACACACATTGTTCCAATACAGGGAAGCGGAGCATCTGTCTGAATTTTATAAAGATATGAATTCACTGGACTTTGAACGTTTTCTTTGGAAGCGTCGTTACACTCTGTTCAATATAGTTACTGATACCGCTCTGAACTCCCGGGTAATCGCATGCATTTTACTATCACAAGTCGAAACATTGTTTCATGTATCGTCTGTAAAAACAAATTTTGTATTAGGCCAACGTAACAGCAACAGCGGAGGAAGATGACGACGATAATGATTATTCTGATAAAGAGGATGATGATTACATCCAGAAAGCGACAAGGGCTAGTCATTATTATGGCAAGGAAATAACACTGGAGGGCAATGAAAATGATGACGAAAATGTAACAACGTATGTCGGAGAGGCACGGTCTAGGCGGACGTCCAAAATAGAGAAAACCTTGCCAGCTCGAACAAGTTAATTTGTATGACTTCAAAATACTAATTCTTAATATTGATAACGTAAATTAGTGCTAGGTAGTATTTTATGCATCTGTTTAAAAAAAATTCGTTTCGATGAAATAAATAGTTTTTAGTTAAGTCTTCAAATGTTTTTTCTCAGCTGCATCAAAACTTTATTTAAAAGTGAGATAAATCTGAGATTCCAGCTATGTATGTTGAGAATTGAGAATAAGTTAATTATGTAAAATGTTTATTGGTAGAGAAACTTTTTTATGGTCCTGCTGAAGTTAGCTGGTACGGCGGATTGTGATGATAACCAAACAATCCTCAAACATGTCGCAACGCAATTGCTCTTCCTAAAAAGCATCGTATGTCTGTTTCACGGTCGATCTAAAAAAATTAAACAATATTAAATGTTAAATGAACAAGAGTTGCTAATCAAATATAGGTAAGTTAATAAGCATAATTTAACTTACATGATAGCGTGCATAATTTCGTAAACCTTCTTGGGGTTCACTTACGACACGAAGTAGTAATGGATTTTTCTGAAATAAAAAAAATAAATTCATCATGATCGCTGTCCGTGGCGCTACTTTTCCCTTTACTTAAATTCCTTTGCCTGCCTACACCCAAGGATATAGATACACTCTCCAGGCATGTACCCCGTTTGTGAAATGATTATTAATATTTATAGTATAAATTTTATACTACTACCTGACTACTATTTCGTCCAAGTTGATATTGAAGTTCTGCAATATACTTAAAAGCAAAGATTACAGGAAATTCGTTATCTGGTGTGGGAACAAGAACTGCTGGATATTGTACTGATTCATTTTTGGGTGGTCTAATATTGTGTAACGGAGAAACACTCAACAGTCGCTCAAAAGTGTCCTTGTCTGAAGGGGTTGCAGCCACGGACCAATTTGAGAAAGTTGGGAAACGAATCATGTCAAAGCCACTGCAAACAAAATATTTACATTTGTATATCATGCTTATCTTTTGGGGGTGAATTTGTCAATATGGTTTGTTAACTTACACCATGTATGGTATGATAGCTCCAAAAAGCTCAGGGTTCCTATTTGCTGCAGCTGAGACAAACAAGCCAAAGATGCCAGTTCCACGTGAAATCAACTTGGGCGGTGACGTGTATCCATTTTTAACCAAATATTTAGCTGCGGAAATATAATCATCAAGGGCAGCGTCCTTGTACGTTCCACTGGAAATACATATATACAAGATACAAGGTTGAAGGTAGTGGCAAGTATTTGTGAAGCATATCATTTAATTTTAAAAACGTATTTCCACATTGCATTTGCATACATGTATATATGTATTTTTTAAAGCATTTATAGTATAGCTTACTCAATCTCCTGAACATTTGGAATGGCAATGACCGCGTTGTAATCTTTCATATATGAAAAGTACATTCTGAAGTAAAAATCAATGTCAAATTCCCTTTCAACTAAAAGTGCATATGAGGAGCCGTCCAGTTTGATATCCTTGCGATGAATGATAACCATTTCTTCCGACTCGTCGTCCTCGATGGGGAAAGTAACTTTTGTAGATGTAAATAGAGATGCATCATAGTTTGTCAGAGCTGGCAACTCAACCAGAGGCTACAAATACATAATAGTGTATTCATATTAAAAAAAACAAGCGATAAAAAAATGTTGTATTCACATTCACACCGTACCTTCATGGGAGCCTTTTCCACGCTAGTATCTACAGTGTACAACTGAGGTAAGCCTTCCATCGTTTGTGTCCTAAGTACAACTTCGGGATCTCCAATTCGGCTGGAGAAGGAAATAAGTTCTCCAAATTTAAGTGGGAACAATCTGATAAGTGACCCATTTCCAAGTTCTCTGAGCTCAGCGTATGCTCCGGAAGCATCGGAGGTGTAGCCCAACACAATGTTATTGCTAATAATAGGAAGTTTAAATATAAAAAATTGTACTTTTCATATTTCATTTACAACACAATACTACATTTACATAATAAATTTTATAGGAGTTTATATGTATACCTTCCAACTGCAGTTGCTGACTGAAGAATGTAATTTGGATTCTCATTTACCACAACTCGTTCATTGACATCTACATTCTTACTAATGTCAAGCTCAACAATTCGATAGTTCTTTGCTCCAACACGAGAACGGAAATAAAATAGGTTTCCAATGTTTGTAACGTATCTCTATACATTCATATGTACATAAAAATCATATTCATTTTAGGATCAAAACGGAAAATTTTCAAGAAAGCATCTAGATGATACGACAAAAAACTTACCAACAAATTTGAGTTGGCCCTAACGATTTGTCTCAACTTAACCTTGCCACTAAATCCATTAGTCTCGAATTGTTCCAAATCAGCCATGTAAATTGAGTTGGGTTTTTTGGCTTGTGGTTGATTATTATAGATTCTGGTTCTGAGCAAAAGATTGCTACCATCGTCGGTCACTTCCATGTCCAATTGTCTACGACCATACGTCATATATCAATTCGTAAGAATATGTATATAGGTGTACTCATAAGATAATATATAATGCCAGTCATCATCGAACATTGAATATTAATTAGAACATACGTTGACGGTGGATTCTTATGGAAATCTGTGTAATCAAAAATGAGGGCATCTTGAGACTGTTGCGTTCCCAAACGATGATAGTAAATGTAGATTATTTGGGCGCTTGGGTCATCATCTTCCTCCTTAGCAGGCTCAGTAACTCGACGCTGAGGAGGAAGCAAGCATTTTATGTTTATTGTAACTATTTTAAATTTGAATGTGATGAGAAAATATAAAATTTAAGATGGCTGAAGGCTGAAACAAGCTTACGTGGCTAAAGTAAAAGAACCCCTTGTTATCTCGAGTCCATGCAATTTGGGGATAGCGAATATCCTCAATGAGATCAGGATACAGGAGATCACTTGAAACATTTTTCACACGAAGATTTCCTGTCAGTCTTGGCGCACCAGATTTCCTTTTTATCAATTCTCTGTATACGAGCACGTCTCCATCCCCACTCACACCCAAGTGAGGAAAGATGACTGCTCCTGATTCCTCTGAATCTAATATTGCTCTTGGGGAGGAGTTCCGTTGGTCTTGGACGTTGAGAACCTCTCTGTGAAAATTTTCCCAGTCTCTTATTTATACACAAGTATACAAAACTGAATAATGCAACTGATTAGTTTATTTGGGAAACTTACTTTCCACTTTGCTGAGCATAATAAAAGTATCTTGAACCTCGTTTCTCTGGCTTTCCATACTTTGGATATCTCCATAATTCAGTTAACCTTTCTCGTATTTGTTGTCTGTCTGGGCACTCAGTCAAGTAGTTGAAGGTTAAATCATTTTGCGCATCTACAAATTCTGCTACTTCATTTGAATTGGGCCTTTCCAGCCAACGGAACGGGTCTTTGACCTTTGAAAAATTCGATGATCAATGTAATAAATTAAAAGGTTTTAATTGTCACTTTATTGCATACATTTATTTATTATTTTAGTATACCTTCGTCCCGTAAAATTCCTCTTCTAAAGATTCATCTCGTTTTACTGATGGATAATCCAATGCCAATACAGATGCAAAGAAACCTAACGCGGCAATCTGGTAAAACACAGAATACCCCATGATAACTTCAAACTGTGAAACTAGAGATTTTAAACAATAATATTTGTAAATTCTTCCTGAGATCAAACTGCTTCTGCTTTGAAGCGTCGACTTCAGAAGACTAATATGGCAGCAACAATGAAACTGCTCATTACAAGGTGTAATTGCTGCTCATGAGCATGAAGAAAATCATATCATCATCATCGCATCGTTGATTGAAGCCGGCTATAAACGATTTACTTTATATGTATGTTGCGAGGTATAAGAACGTCATCGTCATGAAATGGGAATAAAGCTGGTAAAGGATCTACAACGTTGGTACCTTCTTTATTTTTCTTGTGAAATCTTCTTCCTTTGCTCGTCTTATCATGTACACATACCTACCTTCACATTAAGACAATAATTCGCCTTTAAAAACCATTTGACCACGCACGCATGATTTTTTTATAACTTATTCTTTGTATCATGTACTTGTGTGTATTGCACTTAAAAGGAAATTGTATTTTAGGTTTGGTTTATCTTTTCAAAAAATCCTGCAAGTCCAGTTTTTTCAGGGAAAGATCAACGGCTTCTTCTTCGCTGGACTAGTAATGAAGGTGGTTGAACTTCTTAATAGAAATCTGCCGGCACACGCCCAATTTTACTGAAATGGATATATCGTTTACTGAAAGAGCAAGGAACATATAATATTTAGTATTTGGTAATTTCGATTATGGTAGCAACAATTAAAGGAAAATCAACGGACATCCACACGTCCACATCAAAAATAAGATTTTCATTCTTTTTTCTTTCTTTTTTCATGGTAAAAACATCATGCATCATGCCATCACAAGTTTTATGTTATACCAACATCATTTTTTTCTTGATAATGTTTTTGCACTTTCATGCAAATACTTTAGTAAATTACATTTTGTAGTAGTAGAGTGCTAAAGAAAGTTTTAAAATGAGAGGCCCGCGATTGAGGCTAAGTCTCACAGAAACGGAAATAAAAACCTAGAACACGCGGAGTTAAATTTAGGTATTGTAATAACACCCGTTCGTTGCATCCTGCCACCTAAGTTATTGATTAGTACATCATCATATACATACCAACATAGGTAGACGAAATGATCCACTTTGATCTGATAAGCTTCTTTGAGAGTGTTTATCATGTCAGTGTGTCATTTTAAACTTTTTGATTTATTCATGTGCTTGTATGACATGTTTCCCTATCTAATGATTCTGAGAACCCATGTATTTTCTTCAACATTTCCGGTTTAAATGACAAGAATATGCTAATAATGCAGTACAATAAATTGTTTTTATAGAAATAAGAAAGCAATATGTAGATTATGTACGTACGAGTCGCTGCCAATTTAACCAATAAACATAATAATAAGGGTACAATAATTTATGTGCGGAAGTTAACTGCATGATCTTTTTGACATTTTAGCCTTGAGATGATTAGGGTTGAATTCTGGGAAGCGTAATTTTTTAATTCAAATTCTTGTTTGAATTTAAAATTAAAATGTTTAAGTTCAAGTTAACCTGTGTAGATTCGATCAGCATAAAACATTGTTTAGTAGCTTATGAAAGTTGCATTCATTGTTGCTATTCATACTCGGTGGTATATACTATTTTGCAGAATAGTCAAGTGCAGAAGTGACATTATTGCCAACAAAACAAGCTTTTTCTTCTTCTTCTTCTTTTTATAAAACTCATCCTGCTCAATTATACTTTCTTGTGCTTGTTGTGTTTATTTAGATTGGTATATCCTCAACAATTACCCAAGAACAAACAAAAGCAAACGGGAGACGATTTGTCTGCAATTTAAAAAACAACAACAAACAAACAGTGTACGCCAGAAAGTCAGAACCCAGAGAACGTGTTTTGGTACCTATTCTTGGCATTTGAAGTCAGCACAGGCGACTAAATGATGGGAATTCGTGTCTTTTGAGTCTACCTTGACTCTTTGACAATCAAAGAAACTACATTTTGCCTATAAGGAGAAATTGTTCAACTGCTGTTGCTACCTTTTATTCTAGCATATTATTATTATGTACTCGACGTGCTCAGAGTCGAAAGATATGTCCCTCGTAAAAAGGCTGACCTAGATAAATGAAATCTTTATTAAAGCACACAATGAAAGTGAAAAAAGTGAAATAAATTGGATGTTTTGACAAGCACAAAAATTGCCACGAGTTTTCAGAAATGAAAGTTTTAAGCATACACATATATTCTATTTTGATTTGGGTTTGCATAATAAAAAATAAAAAGTTTCGCTTCAATAGGGAGCAACGGTTCTTCACGGGGGAAATCATCTAAAACATCAAAGTACTGAGAGAACATTATCTTTTACAGTATTGCTGAGAGAGATATAATATTTTTTATTCTTTTTTCGTCGATAAAATTCAATATTTTTATAATCTGTAAGTTTTTATTTTTAAATTGGTCATTTCCACACACTACTATAATCGTATATTCTACTTATTTCACGTTCTGGTCCTTCATTAAAATGAATGTTTTCCGGCAGTTTGCCACTTTGTGGTGTTGGAGGTCGCTTTACAGGATACATGGATAGCGGAGGTAAATGGATAGCTGGTGTGGGAGAAACTTTTTCCATTTCTGAGTCCCGTTGATAAGTGGAAGCAGCATGTTGTCTATTAGAATTAACAGAATTGTAATAAGTAGCTCCATCACATTTCGGAGAATGCACTAGCCGAGTGGATTTCAGAGGAACGTTTGCTAGGCGCCTCTTCAAAACTTTTCTGCTTGAAAGTTGCTGCTGCCATTTTTTCATGTAAAAAGGAACATGTTGTTGGGGTTCTGATGGCAGTTGCAAATTATGTTTTCCTTCCGGCATGCCCATGCAAGCAGGAACTCCATGAAAGATTGGTCTTCTGGCTGAGGCACCATAAACTCGCCTGGCAGAAAGTACAGCCTCGTGCTCCGACGCAATCAAAAGCTTATCATCAGAGGACAACGCGTCTAACTGATTCTCCTCGTCAGGTAGATAGCGACCAACCACAAAGGTCGATTTTTCGCTATTTGTACACGCTGACAGAAATGTTGGCTGACGGAATTGTCCTACTTGCGGACTCTCTGGACGTGCAATACCACGCCCATCAATCCTAAATAATTGTGGAGGCGGTTGTATAACATTGGACTCACTTGCATCATCATTGTAGTTGTTTTTATTGTAGCTAGTCCATTTGGAATTTTCCATTTGAATAATATTAGCACATGATTTACGTTCTTCTTCTAAGTTGTCATAAATTAATTTTAGGAGAGAAACAGTTTCCTTTGGCGCTTCAGTTGGAGATTGCGGTTTTGAGACTTCATGTTGAGCATTTTCCGAGTACATATTGCCATTGTGATCAGCTCTGTAAGTTAAACTGTTTGACACGTTGTTATTTGCTTCATCTTCTGCTTCTTTATCATCAAGTTTGATGAGGACCACTTGACGTAAGTGCTCACTTTCCACTATTGAAGACGGTTCATCGTGTGAGGAGGACAATTCTTTGCGCGCACTTCCAGATTCCACTTCCTTCGTAGACATAATAACCACAGCAGTATTGCTTCTTTTCTCTTTGACCGTTGTTGATTTGTTTGCTGGCCCCTTACGATACGTGGACATACCATTTTTCTTCTTTGACTTCTCAAGAATGGCATCAGTACTTTTACATCTTCTTACTGGAACTTGAACAAAGGAATCGGCAACTTCAACGATTCTAGATGGCTCTGACGCTGGTTCTTCTACATTCCTCTTTGGCATGTAAAGTACTTGAATGTCAGTCGTCGACACAGAACTTACATTGCTATGTGTCGTCGTTTCTTTTATGTGTACTTTCCTTTTGTTTGCAGCTAGCTTTTTCGACTCTCTGAAAGGAATGTCTACCGTTTCTATGATTTGTCTTATCGACTCTCTTGTCAAATTTCCAGAGCTCAGAATGGAAATGGATGATTTGCGCACTTCAACGAAAATTGAAGGTTTTCTGGGAAGATCGCCATGAGCCTTTCTATGTACTTGGTCTGGAGTTGCTACAGGCATTTCAATGGTTTTACCTTCAGCTATCAACTTTGCTTGTACTGTTGCAAAATACATAACATTATGTATTTTTCATTATATTAAGCAATATTGACCATTTCAAAAAAAATTATTACAAGCAAAATATTTTGAGCTGTACATGTATTTTGAAATTCGTTTACCCGTTGTAATAATTCCTTTTAATAAACTATGCCTATCACTTTTGAGATGATTGAGGTGGATTGGGACAATAATTTCACCAAGATCTCGTACCAGCCTATCATCCTTTATAATGAGTTCGAGAAAAGGAGCTAGTCTTCGGGGAAAGTGAATAAAATCCTTTGGAACTTTTTCTTTTACTTTCAAGCTGTTTAATTTAACCAATATATGAAAACATGAAACTTTGCTCTTTCCGGTGGAATAAAATTTAATGTTTCAGTTTCTAGCTGTGCTTACATAAATTTCTTCACGATTTTCAACTGCTGACTTTGCATACACTTCAGCATTTGTTCGGCTCTTTCTATTTCAGAGTACAAATGTTCAATCTCCACTCTTTTCCTCTTGATGTATTTGAGTTCCTTCCTTAACTTTCTCCAATGTGATCTACATGGAAGGATACACAAGTAACAAAATATGAAGATATTTTGACAAATGTTGTGTACAATTTTAACTGTAAACGGTTCATGTATTAACACCTATAAATATGAAAATTATGATTTCCATCCTCAATGACTTCTTCAAGTTTTTGCAACTTTTGTTCAACATTCATCATTTGTCCGCTCAGCTCATTATTCATAATGCTAGTTTTTGTGAAATCCTTGTCCTTAATGTTCGGTTTATCTTGATGCGCACTATAATCTATAGTTTGGGAAGACATTGATATGTTCCGGTGGCACAATGGACAGCTAACTTTTGACATGGGATTCGATCTTCCTCTGTGTAAATTAACATATTCTGCATTTATAAGTGTATTTTAGTTTTTATCCGAAAAAATTAAAAGTTTCAAAATTTGTAACTTACTCTCTAACTAGATAGCAATAGTGCCTAAGACAGAATTTATGAAATAGGTGACCGCATTGTGCTATCACAATTTCCTCGTTGTCTTTAAACTTCCCTACAGCCATTCTTTTCTCGCGTTCCGAGTGAATATTGTTGTACAAATGGGGAGCACGACCTTTCCCACGTCCGAGTTTAGGAAGTTTAGGTTTAGGAGGTGTACCTGGACTAGATAACGGTTTTCTACAAACTGGACAGCATAAGTCCTCGTTTACAAGATTAATTGCATTAGATCCCATAAGAATAGGCGAGGAAGGCGTTCAATCTGGACGGGCTAACCATTCGGAATGTACAGCTTGCCAGTGAATAGATATAATGTACTTTTTCTGAACACAATAATTACTAGTAGGCTGTCCATTAAAAATAGATTTTAAAAATATTGACATAAAAACATTCCAGGTATAGCTAGGCTACCGTCATTAGAGTTTAATTCAAACCAAGATGTCTAAAATATTAAAAATATGGAATTGCATGAAACCAACATTCCGAAACAACAAAGTGTCAGGAAGACGGGTAGTAGTAGTATTACTTAATAAATAAAATTTTGAAGACAGGCGAATTTTATTTTTGTTGTGCGAGTTTTATGACTCCGTAGACTGGACATGTTAAAGCTGTTCTTACGAAGAAAACGTAACCTTGGTTTAACATTGTCAGCAATTATTTGCAATGAGTGTGATTATAGGAGTGTGGGCCATTACACATGGCAGCATTTTCTGTAATTCCATATAGTAAGGGTTTGTCATATGATGTGCTTCATTTAGAGTAAAATTCAACAATAAATATCAAAAGAATTTTTCCACGCGCTCGCGTAAAAAACAACAAACAATGGATTTTGTAATTCGGCTATTTAATAGTTGCATATTTACACAGAATTATACATTTATAACGTTAATACGTATAAACTGTTAGATGCGTAATTAACAGATCGTTTGTCGTCATTTTACATCAGTCATAGTTCATCTCGCGGTAGCATAAAAATTAATGTTGCGGAAGCTACCCCATGGGATAATTTTTTTTACAAAGGTCGAAATTTTGGGATTTGCTTTCAAGTAAAAAAGTCAGCCACTTCGTCCAGCTCTCTTTGTCTAGCTTGTTTATGAGCCCAGCGCGCCTCTTCCAATTCTGGAGGAACCTTATACTTTTCATGAAAAATCCTTTCCCCACATGTCGGGCATTTCTTGCCACCTGCATACAAGAATACATGATCAACATTGTAATATGACGATACCAAAATTAATTTTCTTCTTGAGTTATAGTAATGAAAAGTTACTGGTTGTACCTTGAAAAGGGGGTGTTTTCATATATTTGAGTAGACACTTCAAATGATAGACATGACCACAATATAGCCTTTCTACATGACCTTTGCTGTTGCTTTCGTTGACAACATTTGCTGGATCCTGTAAAGATATAGTGTTAATTCATTTAATTGTATCAGATGAAAATAAAATAAAATGGAGGTTAATTGATTTTCCATAATTTAATATATTCATTACGCTTGGAAAAGCTTTCACGTTGCATCCGCAGCAAACTTCATCGATATATCTGTGAACGCTTTCCACAAGAAACTTGACAACAGGGTATAATGAAGGTTTCTTCTCGAAGGGTTGCGCTACTTTCCTTTTATTAAGCGGAGCCTCAACGCATTGTCGAGCGATTTCGATCATTTGGGCTTGAAAATATTTTTGAAATGCGGGTGGAAAATTGGTCTCATTTGTTTCAACTCTGGAGAAAGTAATTTGCTTATGAATTATGAAACATTTTGACTTTTTTTTATAAAAAAAAGTAAAATGAACATTTTCTTACTTAATTTGAACTTCAGGATAATCCTCAGGGACGGGGAATACTGCATCATAATAGTACTTTTCTTTCCGAGCAATTAAGTTAACGGAAGACTGCTTTTGTTTTAAAAGCATGCCATCTTCACTCTTCAGTATATCTCGTTTAATGGTAGAGATCTCATCCGCGCAACAGCACAAAGGTTTCTCCTCAAGGAATTTGGAGACTTTTTGAATAATCCGTAAAATCTGATATTCGCCTTTATAAAAGAAAGAAAGAAAAACTTATTATGAGCTCAACCCGTTACAGAAAACATTACAGAATTTTTCGCAGCAAGTTCTATTTCCTATTACCAGTGCAATGCTTGCACTCATCCTCACATTGAGCTGCTAACCCTGTAAGGAAATTGTGACCAAGCGTTTTTGATGTGAGTTCTACAAGCATGTGCTTTTGTGGATACTGCTCCGGAAATCGTAATGTCATAATAAGGGTACGGAACTTTGTAATACTGTAAAATAAATTAGACATGATAATATTCATTTGAAAAGCATTATAAAAGTAAACATGTCTCCAATCGTGACAAGACTACAAGACCATTTGTATACCCAACATACCTTATTTCCACTTTCACGTATTCTTGGCACCAAGTCATGACCTTCGTTATGCTTGGCACTTTTCCTTGGACTTTGTTCCGAAGATCGTCCAATTCTTCCTGCAACTTGGGATTACCCATTTTGATTGCCCACTATACCTGATACAAAATTACTTCAAATTCACTTTATTTTCATTTCCAGTTCCTGAGGTTGCAGTGGAAATGCAGTCCACTACACGAAAGCTAACACATGTTCATTTTCTTTTTAAACTACTCAACTATTTTCGAACTTGATTGTTATACAAATTACTTGTAGGTTGTTATTTTTCCTGGGAAAATTGATATTTCAATGCATTGCTGTGAGCTAACTCTACGCACACAGGGATACCCATGCATTGCACCTTTTACATTTTTGTTATAATCTATCCACCAGAGAGATTCTCAAAGAAGTACATATAATTTGTATTATTATGTAGTGCATGGGATATATGCAATA
>JAHZNC010006935.1:0-16353 GCA_027744095.1 Zhuqinia jingwanae | reverse complement strand
ATTCAAAAATTCCTTATAGTTTTTGAGTTATCGCACATACGGCCGGACGGACGGACGGACGGCCGGCAGACAACGCCAAATTATAATGAACTGTAAACAGTTCATAATAAGTTTGTTGCTCCCCCCTCATTTTAATTAATTGTCATTAAAGTTGTTCTGCTTAATTATTTTTTAAATTTTCTTAGGGATCATTATAATGTTTCCTTCCTAGACTCCAATTGAAGAACGCCAGTGAACCTTGATTTGCGTGTACACATGAATAAATGGGAATTCAGAGCAGGTTATTCCGATTCCGGCTGATATTATGTAGAGCTACTTAAATAATGATGCGTCGAACCCTACCTGTATTGGCTCTTCCCAGGGAAATTGTTACAATTTAACCTGATGAATAGGATTCGGATCCGACGAAGTAGTAATATGGTTGAATGTGTACTTAATGCCAGCTGAAAGTAAAAGATGAAGTAACGAAGTTGTAGGAAATAAGCTATTTATATTTGTTTATAATTCTTTTGTTTTTACATTTTCTCTGTATTTCATACATATATATTTTTATCTCTTTATTCTTTCGTGGTAAATACAAGCATGATAAACATATGGTACAATTCAAATATAAATTCTCTAATATCCAGTCTACTCAAATCTACTGTAGCTATAGTTTATGTGGGAGTACTGTCTATGCTAAATATCAAGTAACTCTAGTTGTATTTATGTTTCATGTTTATAACATTTACGTATGTATACATACGAGGAATATTAATGATTATGCTCGTTAAAAGTTAAGATGCCATAACTTCATAATATGAATTTGAAAGGATATGCAATAATGGTTGATATTTGAATACTTGCTCTGCTTCTGCTTCTTGTTTCCTTTTGTCCAAGTTCTTTATGTTTGAATTAGTGTGCGTGCATATCTTTACCACTGCGTTGACACTTGACAGTGTCGTGTTGTCGTGTATATTTATGGTAGCGTAAGAGTATTTAATAATAAATGAAAGATGAACAAAAACACTGTAATGAAATTAATCAAGTCACATAGGATCTCTCTATGCAAGGAAAACACGTTGAAAATATACTATGTAATAAAGTTCTTTTACTCATCATGATTATAGATTTTTTAAATTAACTATATTAATATTGCAAAAAAAATATTTTTTACGATGTAATAATAACTTACTGGTAAATTGCATGTGTTTTTTAAACAAACTAAAAATGTACAATAATGTATAAATTAATGAATGTAACAAAATAATAACAACAATAAAAGTGTGAATACATACCTTCACCGTCCGCACAATATTTATCATTATCATTATTCTTATTACCATTAAATTTTGTTGAGGTAGACATGTTGTGATGCTTCGACCCAAAATTTGCAGTCTTTGCCAGTCTTCAAAAAAAAACATAATATTAACAAGCTAAAATGCTAAAAACTATTTACGGAACTAAACATAATAATATAACTAATAATATATTAACAAAACAAAACATGCATTTCAATAGTCTCATTATGAAACTATATTTAAACTTTACTTTTTTAAACTCTAAAATAAAATAAAGAAGGCCAAATAATTTACAAAAGACAACATTATTATGAGAAGATAAGTTATTTTGAAATACTAAACGAACAAAAATATGGCATCTAAGAATTAGGAAATATAAGAAAAAAATTGTTGGTGTGAAACTGACGACACTGCTTCGTATTATGATTGTTTGAACCATTGATAGTTAGTCCCCTCTCCGTCGTTTACTTTACTTGTCGTGTCATAAGTTATCAACAAGTTATATATAATTTTTTTTAACAAACTGGGCATATCTGTGCAGTTTTACTACAACCAATCAAATGGCATTAATTTTTCACCGGGGCGTGTGTTTATTTGAAACTTCTGGAACGGGAAAATGGTTTTTTATCTGTTTCTTAAAATGTTTATAGTATTTATTGTCACTGCTATCTTTTTATTTTTGATGTGTTTCAGTTCAATTGTGCATGTGACTATTGGAAACATTACAGCAATAATACATCATGCATGTTGGTATTTTGATATTCTACTAAAAAAAATACCGTTGGAACAGTTGCACATTCTCATCATTCATCATGCGTACAAGAGTAAAAAATATTTTACTTTAACATTACTTACCAACCATTGCATCTCGAATATTTTTTTTACAATAAATATATTGAATAGACATGTAAAGAATATATAGTTATAGTTTACATACTTACATATATAACAAGTATCTAATCATATTTACTTCTAAAATGCGCATGCCAAAAAAGTAGTATAATGAAAAACAAAGGACTCATTTTTTTTATTTAACTGATTGCATCATTTCACCCGATTCGTGTTGTTTGTTTTTTTTTGCTAAAAGTTATATACATAATACAAAGTTGTGATGTTAACATATACTAGTAATAATAATGACGATAAATAGCTATTAAACTAAAAGTTTAACTTTGTACAATTTACATTCAACAACATGCAGTAGTAAATGTTTCTTCTTCACATGGTCAACTTTACTTAAACATAATGTATAAACACATACATATTTGTATAATATTTTTGGGCAATTACATTTCGAAATTGGAAAGTTTTAATGACTTATCATGTCATCTTTGGAATAAAAGTAAATCATTCTGATAAGGTGGAAAAAGAGGCGCTATTTTAACCTAGTATATCATTTTATAATATTGCAGTAGTATTTTATATATCAATCTATTTATTATTATAGATAATAGCATATATTTTAAAGACCGAAAATAATATTTTTTTCCTGTTTGATGAAAATTGTTTTTTTATGTACATACATACACGGTAAAGCTCGAACAAATGTTTCTGGCATCCCGTTAAATGGGATGTGCACAAAACAAGCTTAAATTTTACGGTATTATATTATTACGCATGTCTGTAGGTTTCTATATAGGTATGTGATGTATACATTTATAATAGGATTCTTTTGATATAATTTAAGTATTTTATATATTTAGGTATGTATGTATATGCATAAATGGGACTTTATACAACCCTCTTCTGGATATAGATTTATTGAAATTACTTTAAATGTACTTTTACAGATATTTATTTATAGCCTGCGTTATTTTTCTTTTTGAGCCAATATATGTTTCCGCGCACTTGAATTACGAGTTAACAATGCAGATATAATAAATGATAAATCATGAAAAATGTTTTTAAAATTTTTTTGTTGTCATCTCTCACTCGCAGTAATAATAACCAGAAAAAAAGCGAATAGAACAAGATCAAGTAATATTCTTCTGCTACAAAAATAGTGTGTGTAAGTGTGGTGTACTACATCTTTGTAATAATATAATAATTAAACAATACATTTATATGAGGCAAAACTAGATCCAAAATCAGTCATTTAATGTTTTTATCTTGTTTATCTTCAGTATTCATTTCATAAATTATTATAAACTCAACAGTAGTAAATGTAAGTCTTTAAAAAAAATGATTTCACGTTTTTTGTACGGCAATAATAATCCTGCATAAATAATTATTATTATTGAAAAGGAAGAAAAAAAGGAGTCTGTTTGTAATGATGCTGTTGCTGCTGCTAAGTAAAATCTGTTTATTTTTTCAACTTACTTTTGGACTACAACTTAAATTGCACAACTCAATTGATTCAAATGATGAATGAATAGTTTTTGTTTACGTATAATAATTAGTTATCGTCTTATTTATGAACCATACACTTCAAAAATTATATTATGGAATATATTGTAGCCAATAATTTCCTAACATCATTATCGTTTTCTTTTTAAATATATTTAATATGTCAAAATATATTTCATATATTTTATTGTATGTAAATTTTTTACTCTCTTTTTTTCAAAATTCATCAAAAAATATTTTATTTTCATTATCATCATCAGGTTTACCGTAATAAATTCTTTTTGAAGGGCCATAAATTTCGACGATATGAATCACACTATTCATTTCTCAATTTAACAATTTCGTTTTGACAAGACGTCAAGTGAAAAATGGCAGGAAACTTTTTTGTTTGTTTTACCATTCAACTTTCTTTTCTCTTTTCTTCGGCGCAGGCTAATAGATATTTCTCTACCTATTTTTTTACGATATTAAGACTACCTTTTCAACTATCATACCTATCATCTTAATAATTGTATTTATGAAATATGCTGAATAATATTATTCGTACTTTGATACAGTTGAATGCTCTTTGAAATAATTCTTCGTGTTTATCATTGTAATACATGTGATCTTCTGTGTTTACACGAATTATATAGTTATTATATAAGTTCGTAAGATTAAGCATAATATTATTATTACACACAACTATATATATTTCAATAGAAATTATTTGTATTTAATAAGGTATTTGTACTAGCTCTCTGTATCTAATAAACTTGTGTGTGTGTAAATTCATACCTAGTTACTTATGCATATAATATACCTAATATATAATTTTAAACTTTTATCTAACTAACCATCTTTTTACTGACGGTAAATTACCATGATTTGTTACTTGTTACTTCCATCTATCTAAATAATTGCTAAGGACGAATAGTAGTATTATATAAGTCTTACGGAGATGAACACAATATGTTACACATTGAACATTTACATTTGAACAAGAATATAAATATATATAAATAAATATATATATATATATAGTCAATAGTATAGATGTAGTGATGACAAAAAAACGATATATATGTAATCCACACTCGACACACTTTCCTTTAGAACATTACACACACACACACGGATAACCATTTCTAGAATCTAGATTACTTTTGACTATTATACCTAGTTTACTAACAGCAAGTCCTTAAATAAATGTTTTCCTGAGTTCCCCATGAAACTTGTGATTTCTTTGCGTGTTAAGCAAATGGATTCCTTGGCGCTAAGTATTTATCATAAGACTACTTGACTAATCAAATAGCTATATAGTATGTACTACCAATAGTATAATTTAATCCACAAAAAATGTGCTCTATCTAACAAGCAATGCATATATGGTATGAACTAATTAACTATGTATCTATACCTACCACACTAGGGTTTCGGTTTCCCACGGTATATATACTTTCATCATTATCAAGTGAACACATTACGGTGGCCCCAGTCAATATTGCAAATTTTGAACTGATAAATAGAACTTGACAACAAATAAGTCATTCTTATTACTACAACTAGTTCATAAATATGTCATTTTATATATTTAGAGTTAAATTTTCTATAACGATAATAATAGTCGCAACATTTCGAGACACTGACAAAAATACGGAAAACGTTTAACAAATAACCAACGTCACCCCCTCTAGTATAAATTTTTATAATTGATAATAATAGTAGCGTAGAAATAGAAGTCGTACACCAGTCTTTTGGGTTTACGAATGTGAATGATAGCATAAAAAGAATCGCATTGTAATATGAGCACAAAAAAATGACGTTATACATTAAATATACTAGAAATAATAATAAACAAAAAGTGATGCAGTTTTACAAAAAAAAAACCGGAACGGATTTTAGAAGCTTTTGATGAATTACTTGCCAATTTAAATTATAGAGTAAAACGAACAAATTATACAATATGACATCTGGGAAAATTCTATATTTCTACCATTAAATATTTTAGATTCGATTCTCTATTTATATCGGCTTCGTTCCGTATCATTTTGTTTTGTTTTTTTTGGAATAATATATGATATTTATTTATTTGTAACCTATTATACTTACATATCAGAAAGGAGTTTTCAGTCTCATTCAATTACGTACACTTGAATCTGAATTCACGTAGTCATATTCTTTAAAGTATTGATAACTTTTATTTCTTATCATTTACTTGTATGTATATACCCTACCTAATTTATATCGTATGTTTTACATGTATTTATTGTAGTAGATACGTATATTATGTAGGTTCTTTCTAGATGGATATTTTTTTTGTAAAATCATTATTGAAATTTTCAAATGCTACAGATTAGTCGTATTTTATAGTGATTTTGTTTTTGCTGCCGTAGCAAAATAACGAGAGAGAAAAAATATCATTTTTCTAAGAAACATACTGAAAGCGTAAATTGATATTAAAGTAATGTTTCTTCTGATTGGAAGATAACAAACTCTAATTGTAATTATGAAGCACGATAGAACAAAAACACAACTACACGGCACTATTATCTTGTAAATTACTATGTAATTGTAAGCTTTGTCCTCTTTAAACGGAAATTTCTAACACCTAAAAAACTTCACTACATCTGCATTTCCGTGTTTTTGTTAACTATGAAAAATATTTACTTTATACATATCAAATATTGTACACCTTTGAAAATATAGTAGTTATATGTATGTATATATATATCTTGACCACTGGTTTTTTTTTTTAAATAAATGGATTTATGTATGTTTATTTAGTTGTGTGGGTTTTTTTTTTGTATAAACCCCTACACCAAATTTTTTGGATCCATTTTTTTCAGACGATAATTCTTTTATTTAGTTATCTTTTCAGTCATGCTCACAGCAATAAATATTGGGATCATGCTGCTCAAGTGGCCATCATATGTTTTGTTTAAACTTGTAATCCTAAAAAATATTTCTCTTAACTTTTTATCTGGTATATGACATTTGCCATTTTTGACATCCATAAAAATCCATATTTTTTGTACGGAATAACATTTATTTTGATAAACTCAGTCCTTTCAGTTGCAAGTGTTTCATAAAAGAAAAGAATATATAATAATAATATAATCTTTTCTTATAGTTTGTATGCACAAATTTTTAATGCTCGTTCTTAATTATGTATTTAGCTGGTAATGAAAAAAAAACTTTTCCCTACTGAGACCCTTATTTTTTTGATTTGAACACTTAATTTCCATCAGACATTGAACACAAAAATATATGCGATTAGAAGTGTAGTAATATTTTATCTATTTTAGCAATTTATATGCTTCGTACTCGTATTTTAAGAAAATGTCCGTTTTTAGCTTTTTCAAGAAGGTAAATTCCAGTTTTCTCTTTTGGTGTTTTTGGGGGGGGGGTGCGCTGCTCTCGCTAAATATATTAAAATATTCCTACCGTTACTTGGTCTTGGTAATATTTATATATTAGGTATTTCTTTCGGTTGGGTAGTGGATGGGGAAAAAACGAGGAGGAGTCATCGGATGGTCATCTGGATGAATATGATGACGCTGAGGATATGGAAACACACTGGTTATAGCTGTAATGACCAACCTCATCCTCCCCGTTTTTCAACAAACCCTATTCAGATGAAAACGGTTTGGACGTCAAGTGTTGCTCGTCAAGCATGATGTGGTTTGAGTCGTCCTTGTCGTCATTCATTGGAGGACTGTTCAGTCGTTGCTTGACCACCACATCTAAGCCGGATTCCGAGTCCATTTTCTCTACATTTTCGAAGTCAGTTTCGCTTCCATTGCCGCTAAAGGAGCCAGTTCCATTGCCGTTTCCAGGGAGTTCAGATGATTGTTCTTCGGGACTGTAACCAGCACCCTCACCTGTGCTAATGTTCAGCTGGTATGGTGACATGGGGAAGTTGCCTTTCCTGTATGGACGGTTGGTGGTGATACCGAGCTTCTTCACCTTGTCATAGAGAGTACGGGAAGGAACACTGAACTTGCGGGCAGCTTGTAGAGCACTCATTCCCTGACGGACCGCTTCAATGGCTGACATGATGTCGTTACGGGTGTACTGCTTATACCTTTTCCATTCTGGTTTTTGGGCTGAAACATAATTTGCAAGATTGGCGTCTAATTAATTAACCACCTTTATATATTGGTGATGAATGTGGAATAGTAGGAAACTAAAGGCAAGAAGAGAGGACAGCGCTAACTTTAACAATTCACTGTGATACAGACAGAGACTCACCATTGTGTTTGTCTTCTGGATCGTTGCTGTAAGGAGGATTGTCATCATGGCCTTTATCACTTTCAACACTGCGAATCGAATCTTCCATGTATTGCTCTGGAGATTCCCCACACATCTGAAATCATATAAATTCAAAATCATAAGTCATGAGTTCCCAGTTATTTTTAAGGCCAATATTGGTGATGAATGCAAGTCGTGAAAATACATAAACTTTATCCCTCAAAGCATTTTTGTGTACTTACCTTTTCGGTATGATCAATAGGTCCATTTGAAGTATTGCTGATAAGTGAGTAGTTTAACGACTTCTGGTGAAGAGGTGTGGTTTGTGGTGGAGTTTGTGAGGAAGGCTCTGCGTTGTGCTGAAGGGATGTGTGTCCTAAAACCGTTCTCAGAATTGGCGTGTCCTTATTTTGTCCAAGAAACTTTTTCTTTTTCAGTGGAACAGGCTCGTTTTGCGTATTTTCATAGGAAACATTATGCTTTGGTGAGGGGGATGGGGCAACTTTATGCGATGGCCAAATAGGCAATTGCATTGAGGTAGCCCTCTCAGCAGCAACGGCAGCGCTGTTATATGAGGTTTCATATAAGGGCTCACTACTCGATGTAGAGAATTTATTACTCGGATACGAGTTGGTTTTGGGATATGTCGACGTACTAGAAGTTTGGAATTCAGAAACTGACGGAATGGAAGGAATTTGATTGGGTGATTGACGAGGCGACCGTGGAGACTCAGACAAATGATGGACGGAACCCGACATCTCTTCGTTACTAGAAACGGAAAATTAATATTAAATTATAGCAAATAATTCAAATTTTGTCATGAAACAGGAAATCATTAAACCATATAAAATTACTTTTGACCAAAAGAATTTTTATCAAGGTGATAAACCAACGTAATAGCCTTATCTAATCTTTTCTTCACATTCAATCGCCTAATCACTTCCCTTTAGAAATTTTTTATTAACTTTTAATTTAATTTTCGGGTGTTCGTTCATTCATTTTTTTCTCTCAATAATATAGGCAAAAATAAATTGTACTAGATTTTCGTAAAACGGAGTTTTCATGTAGACAAGTGTGCTATTTATCTATAAAGATGAGTCATCAAAACGTTTTTCTGATAAAAATGATACATGCATATGTACACATAGGTATACTGTAAACGTATACATTACCATTTTTTAAATCCTAACGAGATGAAACAGGATATGATCATGATCACCACTAAAAACTCTTGAACTCGTTTCGCACAATCAAAAAAAGCTAATTGAAACACAACCCCCGGTAGCTCATCTTGCACTCGCGTTGGTAGTCATTCTTATTCTTTGTACTTCCCATGTTTCTTGTTATCAGCATTCACGTATTTTAAACTGAAAATGAAAGGAATATTGGTAAGTGACTTGCTGCTGCTGCTGCTGCTGTAGGTATAACCATGCCAATTGGCATAATATGTAAATGCAGGAAAAATCGGCATTTTAAACCATTAGGCTGTTATCAGTTCATTGAATATGATGATGAGGTTGATAAATGAGCTTTGCGTTTTGAGTACAAAGTGAAATGAAAAAAATATAACTACGAGAGATGGACATAAACACATAACGATGATTTGATGATGATGCAGACAGACGTAATGGCAATCTCAAATTCATTTCCTACCTGACGCATTACATTTGCATTAGTACATAGTGGCAACACAATACTGACGGTGATATGATAGCAATGAGAGATTTCGATGGTAGACACGGAGTACCACCACCAAAACTGCCGTAAAGCGGAAAACAGCAAAAAAAATATGCTCATTTTTTTCCAAACTGAACAAATGGACTATCACAAGAAATTTAAAAATCAGGCACACGACGAAAGGAGTACACAGGGCGATACATGTAAATGTGGAAACTGACCATCTCCGGCGATGTTTCATTGTGACAGATGTTAAACAACATAGTTTACGTACGGAGAAAATGCCTTCTTAGCAATCGTTTCTCGAGAGACAACCAACCAACCAATTGATCACTTGTGTTAAAATATTTTTTTAGTATGATACGACAAAGTATGGGTAACCTGTACACAAAAATAGTCTTAATTACTGTCGTATAGGTTATGCAACGATTAAATATTTCTTGTCTGATAAAAATAAAGCTTTACGACCTGTAAATACGTAGCGTGATTAGAATTGCTATTGGATAATTTTTTTTTAATAAAAGTTTCCTTCATATTTCTATTTCATTTCCCCTGGGGTTGAGATGGACTGAAACTCAATAGGTTCTGAGTTAATACCTAATGTATCTGTGTGCCAAATATATGAACACATTTGAGTAAACCCATCTGAAGATATCGTACTCTAAGACAGATGGACAACCTCAGGTCATTCAATAAATAGTAATTTGGAATTTTTATATCTCCTGCTCATATCAATCTCCATTTTTCAATCTCGTGGAGCGGTGCATAAATAAAAGTTTGGCGCGTGATTCATGTTCCCCCGTTAATTCAAATTGCTTACAAAAATGCAATTACCGCACACTCTTCCTCGTCAACTTAATTACCTGCTCGTGCCATATTTTTACTTCAACTGGTAACAAATTTATATGTAAGAGTCGAGTGACAAAAAAAACTTGGAAAAGATTGAGCGTAACTAACTGTAGCTGATGATTTGCCAGCGAAATCATAATACCTTAACAAGATTCAATTTTTGTGACGCATTTACTCCAAGACAGGTGTTTAATTAACGCTGTTTGATGCAAATACAAAGAAATGTTTACTTGTTCGTACATCTTGTCATCCTCATGTCATTCTATATCCTTTATTTTGCAGAAAATGGCAACATGCGGAATACAACTGATAAACTCTCTTCTTTTTCAATCCATATGTATTATTATTGTAAATGAGCACACTTCCGCTACCCACACATTTTAACCAAAAAAAAGTCGCATTTTGTCCTTTGCCATTTCTGCTTATGCTAACTATCCATATCATTTCATTTTTTGCATCAACATTTCAAGGAAGTTATATAAGGCTCTCCAAACAAAAGATTTTTTTCCCCATATGTCGGAAATGTTTTTATTATGTTTTCCCCGAAAGTCTAGCATTTAGTTTTGCGCATTTGTCTGATTGAAAACAAAACAAAGAAGGTTTCTTTCTTCGTCCACGCATATATGTACGTATTTTTCCCAGATTCACAGTCTTCGTCATCATCACCTTTCCCTTTCAAAAGTAAAACGTAACTTTGTTAGGCACTTCCTGCCTGATTTTGTTATTTTTGTTTTGTGTAAAGCTTTTTTTAGTGACAATGTGTTTGTACGTAGAAGCCTAAATTAATTTCGGCTCTTGGTGATTTCACTCTGAATCATCAAAAACTATTCGACGGAAGCAGAGAAAGTGAATATCAAATGTGTTATTGAGTGATTGGAAGAAGAGAGAAAATGAAAAAGGTGCTTTTACTATCTGGTATATATGTACATCTAGTCATGGTAACTCCTGTACCTATTTTTATATCCCTGATAGCATTATACTTTTATTCACTGTACAACCTGCCTATGCATGTCTATAGTACCTTATTATGAAGATGCTTATATAATACCAAAAAATCCACAAGACATTGTTTCCCTTTCGCCGTTTCTCAATTGCATTGCATTGCACTTTTCCTTCTGGTGACTTGCTACTACCACTTTCACTGGTTTACATCATTGCATTGCTAACCGGTGATCGTGGTGCGTATATATACTCGACAGTTAAACTTTGCTCCCCTTATCGATTATTTCTCTCTCTCTTCCCTTCTTTTTCCCTTGTTTCTGCCTTTTTTGCTTCCTCTTCTTCTGCCATTTTCCCTGGAAGTAAAAAGCCAACCCTAAGGTACTTGCAAGAGGAAATTACCAAAGAAACAAAGTAGGGAAGTGAAAGAAGGAAGAAGAAAAAAAATGAGTAAAATGACTGGGAGCAGTAACGGCAACCAACTACCACGACCATGATGATGACGATGATGACGACGACGACGATCATGATGACTTTCTGTTCCTTTTATAACGCTATCAATATTGCATTTCATATAAGTACTAAAAGAGATGTGTGTATGTGCGTGTGTGCTAGTAGTAGCCAACATTATGTAGTCGTATATAGTTGTAGTCATGCTTTGATTATATATTATGTGTGCACAAGGTTACTATTATACTATGGCAGTTTTTCTTCTCCATCATCATCATACGCACGTTTTCTTTCACCCCTCTCTACTCGCTCCTCTCACCTTCAACTTGGCTGCACTCTCATTGCAACTTTCGCATGTAATGACGGAGTTTACTACGGTTTTTGTTAGTGTGGTACACACACGCTACCGTATACATTTTACTACCACTAAAATATATTACTATACTTGATATGGACACATTAATATATACCTTTCGGACGACGAGGGCACATCTTCTATATTATGTGGTCGCTTCGCTTCCACTCTACTATTGCTGCTGAGTGTGCCCGTTATATTTGCTTACTTTTATTGCCATATTACTACAAAACACATTGCAAGCTATTGTGAAACGGAAAAGGGTGGCACTCTCCCAATATAAAATTTTCAAAATGGTACGCATAAACAAGAGAACGTGTCTTCGTCATCGGTCGTGTGGCCAAAAAATATATGTAAGTATAAAGTCGAAAGAGAGAGAAGTGCAAGCAAAAGCCTAGAAAATAAATGGCAGAAAATGTAGAGGAAAAAACGAGAGAGAGGGTGGCTTCTCGCCATATTTACTCCTCGCTCGCCCTTGTACTTGCATTCGCTCCCTTTTTCTCTATATAAGTTTTTTTTCTCATCAAACATTGCACAGTGTTTTTGTTTGCTTATATATAAATATATACAGATATATGGTATAAGGATTGTAGTATTATATGCGTACTACGCACCACGCACTATAATACGCACATATATAAGATGCATTGCATGGGAATGGGAAGACTCACAAGTTGTGATGTTTAGCTGAACAAAGTGCTCTAATAAATGCAATGCTGCAACCTTCCTGCATCGACATAACAAGAACAGGAGCAAAAGAGCTTGTTGTGGAGCCAAGGTTTTGTTTTCAATAGCAAAAATGGGATAACATTGTATGCAATGCAAGTTGTGGTGTTGGTGGTGGTGGTGGTGGATGGATGGTGGAATGGTTATAATAGCTATCCAGTTTAGATGGTTGTGCTAGTACGTACGCAACTTTATTCTCTTATTTCATCTTCCCTTCTTTTGCTTTTCCACCACCATCGCTACCACCACTGCTACTACTACTATTACTACTACTACGAAACCCCAGTCGTTCTTTAACCATGCCATTTTTGCTGTTAAACTAATAAGCAAAAGAAACAGAAACCGAGGAGAGATGTAGTAGGAATATGTCTGAAAGCAAAACCAGGCGAGAGCAAAGTAGGGGTCGTTTTTTCTCTCTTTTTTCTTCCTTCCCTTCCTCTCTCTTCGCCATATTTTTTCTGCATCGAAGCAACCAGTCACTGCATTACATATTAGCGTAGTTGTCGGTAGACAGCAACTAGAAACTAGCTAGCGACCACCACCCTTTTTGAAAACTTGCAAACGTACGAATGAGGTGTAGGTCTTCACGGATTGGATGATGTTATATAAACACTCACATAATACGCATGTATATATATATATATGTGCGTGCGTATATAATAATAGGTATATATGAACCTGCACGCAAGATGCGTTTATATATGTATATATCCCGAAATGAAAGTTATATATAACATATTATTAGAAACTTGCATTCGAGAGAGGATTTAAAAAAATAAAACCAGCAAATTCTTTCTTCCAAGGAAAATAAGAGTGAACAAGTTATACATCCTTGTTATGAAAACGTCTATACTCCCTTGTTTCAAACCATATACCTATGATTCATATATGGTTCATATATTATATTACGCATTTTTTTTCTTTTGCCTTCGCACCATCATCATCATCATCATCATCATTGACTGACTATTTCAAAAAATAAAATAAAAATAGCGTATGTGTACAGTTACTATTTATATAACATATTATCAATATACCTACCATGCATACCTATACACAATCAAGCCCGCATAAACTTAAATGTAAAAATGGCATTGGAAGAAAATTGAAGCAAAATAAGAAAATATATGAAATGATATAATAATAATCTAGTCGCGCTTCCACGACTTCTTGTTTCTCCAAGTTGCAAGTTTATTATTATCCGCGAGAGATAACATAAAAGGGAGCGAGGAAAAGAAACCTCATCTGCGCTTTACTGCTCCTGTTGGGCAAATGCAATATCCTGTTTATGGGTGAAACTCAATAATACAGCAAAGCAAATCTTAATCATACGCCTCATGCAAGTAGTATGTAATAAGATGCGTACTACCTCATCATCTATTCCACCTCTCTCTCTCTCTCTCTCTCTCTCTTTCTTTCTTTTTTTATCCTGTTTTCATACACACACAAAAAAACATGACATACAAGGGGAAAAATTAAGTCTCAACAGAAAGACGGTAAAGGAGAGAGATGCAATGCAAGAATGACGATGATAATAATGATACATAATATAAAAAAATATGCTTTGCTTCCCGGTTTGACTCTTCTTGTGAAACTGGAAATGTAGTATACCCTCAACCCAAAAGAGCATGGATATTTCAAAAGTTAACAAGGAAGAAGGAGAAAATGCAAACAAGGCTGTGTTGTTTGATGTGTAAAGGAAGATTACAATATTGCATATTATTATGTCTTTTGTGTTACTTTAAATTAAATTTGCTTTCGTGTTACTGACATAATGTCCTTCCCTACTTTTACGCGTCTTTTTTGGGATAGTGACAATAATGATGGAACAGTATTTTTAATTTAATTGCTGCGTATGTACAGTATGCACATGACCATGTTGCAAAATGTCATTGGTACGGTAATTAAATAGTCAGTGCAACTGCATATAAAAGGTTTTAAAAAAACACTGCTTCCATACTTTCTGTTTTGAAATTTATGTTGACATGGCATGAAATGAATGCATGACAATAAATGTCAAATGGAATGCGTGACATGATATGCTTTATAGCTACTATTATTACAATTAAAATGAGAGAAAATTTAAAAAATATTTACCCGTTAACAAACATTTTGAGCGATTCTCCTGTACAACTTGCTGAGTGTGAAGAGCTGTTTATATATATGTATATATTTTGCTTGCTTGTCTTTGATGTTAAATGTCCAATAGTTGCGATGTGTAAAAAAATATATACCCAAGTATATATTTTTGTCTTGACAATGTCAAGATCAGTGTTGCAGCTGCTGTGTGTTTGTGTTCCCCTTTTTGAAAGCAACTAGCACGAATACCAGATTCTTCTCTATATCTTTTTGAACTATATGAAAAACTATATAATAAAATAATCCAAGAAAAATCACACACGGCACATGAGAAAATGTCTAATAAACTTTTGATTAATAAAAAACGTCAACTTTTATGTTTTATCTTTTTGTACATTTAAGAAAACTACTGTAAGTGTAATTAGGGTCCAATTATTATTATTATTTGTATTAAGAACAGAGCAATATTTTCAACAACTGGTGACATATTGAGATGGTCAATTGGTAGGTGGAAGTATCCATCTTCTTCCTTGAACTGATATCACGTAGTTTGCTACTATTTTACTTCTCCATGATTCAAATCAGCATGCCGATAGTTATAACCTTTTCTCTCTCTCTTTCACATACCACACTCCTCTCTCTCTCTCACCATCTCACCACCAACCACCACAGACACGGCGAAGTAAAACTAGCTAGCTCTCTGCCTAAGCAACAACAACCGTTCAGCTCGGAAGACGGAATGCAAGTGTTCTCGTACTTACATAAATGAACTACACAGACAGACAACAACAGTCATGATCATCATCATCTCACCATTTTTTTGTGTGTGTAGCAAACAACATGGTCCATTCTAACAGCAAGTACACCTATATGGAAGTTTAGTTCAGTAAGTTAGTATGCATTTTTACTACTTGCATATATGATATGTATATGTAGTGCGTTTTATACCCGTTTGCAATGGAGATCAGTTTCAGTTTGTGCTGAATATACGCTTTTTTAACAGCTATATGGAAGGAAGCATGATGACGATCATGATGATGATAATAATAATAATAATGATACTACTGCTCCTCATGCTGAGTGAATTGAAGAGAGAACACAAGTTTGCCATGTAAAAAATAGGAAATGTTCCAGGCCAGAGTTGAAGAATAAAATAGCATTGCAATAGTACGTGCGTGCATTTATGTCCAAACGCAGAAGTGGCAGAACCATGGCTTATTATTATGATCTATTCTCGTTTGCATATTTATTTATTGCCCAGTGTGTGTGAGAGAGAAGAAAAAAAGCTTTTTTACTCATTTTTAGTGGTTCGGGGAGTGTTAAAATACTCATATTGCCCATTTAAATAAATCACAAATTTTTCGCATAAAGGTATGCATGTACATTGTGCCTGAGACGAGATTGAGAGAGAGAGAGAGA
>JAHZNC010006934.1:0-10395 GCA_027744095.1 Zhuqinia jingwanae | reverse complement strand
CTGTGGTCTTTTGCAATTGCAAAAGTGTTTTGTACGAATAGAATTTGTTTATCAAACTGTTTATTTTTACGATACAATCCAGTATTTTTTTGTTTTAATAATACCCAAGTTAGAAAATTATCACATATGCATCAAAGTGAAAGTTTGATAAATGTTGATAATCGCGTTAAAAATGCAAATAATTAGTACAAAGTGAGAAAGTAAAAAGATAGACGAGAAACATTAGTTCAGGATATTGTATAGGTGCAATTTTGTATCGAGGATAACAGCAATTATTATGGGATGTATTCATTATAGCTAGGGTTGTACGTATGTAATATATAAGAAAAAAGGCTAAAGTTTGTATCAAGCACTTTGCATTGTGTACGCGTATGTCTATGTGCAATATAATAATAATTAGGGGGAATCGATAAATGTACCACTTTATGCATTTTAGTACTTATAAATACACAACACATTTTGATGACAGTGTGTGACCGAGTCGTAGGAGAATCAAAAAACGACTATAGTACTGCCACAAATACGTTAAAAGTTCTCATTGACACAACCAGCTCATGCAGTCAGTGTAATATGAAATGAATGAATAGGCACACACCTAAATTCAAAATTGAATGGTAGTATTCATCAAGCTCCTAAATAATGCCCGGCGTTTTACTGTGAATGTTAACATTACAATAGTAACCAAACCATTCTATCACTTTGTTTAGTTTTAGCAAAAGTAATAAAAGTAGTTAAATATTACCAGGCTAACTTATCGTTCTATATAGAAATGTCAAAAGGAAAAAATATGGTATAGGTGTACATAAATATGCTTTTGTAAATATCATCTCAAACCATACTCAAACACTTTTTATAGAGAAACTCATCACCTTCTTTGTAATATCTATATCAATCCAGAAGCTGTATATTAAATGAAAAATATAGAGAATAAAGTGATCAGATCGCATGGGATTTATATAGGTTTTCTGTATGATTTAAGAAGAAAACATTTTTTTTTCATGATTAGGACACTATCTATCACCATTAGAACAATCATTGATATTTAGTTAGTTTATAGATGGTTCCAAATCGTGATGGAGAATTATTACATTAATAACATAATTAATTACACAAGAAAACTCACCAACTTACCAAAAATGTCGAATTTTAAGAAAAGACATTTACAAAACATTGAAACAGTCATCGATCACATCATGATTATGTGAATGAAACCTGCTGAAATATTTACCTACATATGAAAAATTGAAAAATAAGGTGAAAGTAGTTATGGTTGTTGTTGATGTGGGTTTTGTAGATACATACATATATACAATACCATCTAGCAACATGAATATGATATGTATATAAGGTAAAAGTAAATACGAAACAAATAAAAAGTTCGGGACAATATCGAGTGATGATCAAGCAACATCAATACACGTATATATTCTGTTAGCACACATAACAACACACACGCGTCCCTTTTTCCTTTCGTTTCTTTTTTGCCACACAAACGACACAGACACAAACTCCCAAATAATACACTTAACGTATCTCTGGATTGGGTGTGTGTCTACCTTCAACTCAACTTATCTCCAAGTTCTGTGTAAAATGAGACGAAAAAGCTCATCACAGTTGATGTTGCCCCGGTGGAAGTTCTTTCCCTAGTCATGAACATCACAATTTACTACTACCGTCATATACAGTGTTGGAGGAACACGGAGGAAGCACTTGACTCCTTCGCTTTTTTCTCTATCACTCTCTCTCACTCTGTTACTTTCAGTTTTCTATTTACAACCAGGCGACTTCTTCTTATTCAGCTGTCTTCTTGAATGAATGTGCACACAAAAATATAATAGGAGCGCTTCACTTTTCTCTCTACATTCTTTACATTATAAAGCGCTCTTTTTTCGTTCTTCTCATCACCAAGAGTTTTCACCCCAACTCCTTCACGACCGACGAATAAAGTAATGTATAATAGCATGAATATCAAATGCATAAAAGCAAACCAGCCAGCAAGTCCTGAAAACCATTTGCGTACAAGAAGAAGAAAAAACAGGAGGACGAAGAAGAAGAAAAATGCAAGAAAAGAATCAAAAGATAATACCTCGCTACTTGCTCCTCTCTTCGATTCATTTGTGCTTACTCAAGAAAAAAAAGGAGAGCAAAAATTGGACGGATGATGGGAAAGGAATGAAAGGATATTCTTTTTAGCTTGAGGATGCCATATACATACACACACAATGCATGATGTACTGGCTTCATTCTCTTGCTTGATGAGGAGGATCATTTATGACTCCACATGACGGTGATGTGGTGGAAATAGAAAAGAGAAAAGATGGATGAGTGAAAAAATCTTTTTGCGTCTTGCGTGGAATGAGCATCATTCATGACCAGACCATTCTTTTTGCTTATGCTGCAATACACCTGGCACATTACAGTAAAACGCCACTTCGCGAGCAGGTATTTTTTTGCCTTTTCCCATATGAATACCAATTTTACCACCACAAAAATTCTCCCTCTTTAACATCATTTGCTATTTTTGCATGAAATTGTATTTACAATTTGCTGTGTAAGTGAAATTCATTGTGAAAAAAATTTGTTAGCGTAACATTTTTTTTGCATTTGAATGTTATCTTTGTAAAAAAAAATGCTGATATTTCACCTTGATATGGGGATTTTGGGATTTGACAGCCAACAATAATTTTCAATAATATTTTCGAGCCGAAAAGCTTAATAAGGAAAATTGGGTGGAAAGGGTAGAAAAAAGGTGAAAAGTAGTGGCTGATCTGTGGCTTCACATTTTTAAAAGTTCTTCTCAATTCCCTTTCATCCAAAGTAATATCCCAAAAGAGAGAATAATATTATTATATTGGTGTGCGTAAGCAAAAATGAGTGATTATTAAGGTTCATTCTTTTCGGGAAAACAGAATTCTCGTCATTGCATTAGTATTGTTTTCATGGGTGAGACTTTATGAGCTTTTAAAACCATTGATCTGGAGAGTCTTGGCGAATCCACTCGTTACCAACATCCGCCACCCGTGTCTCTATCGGTTTTAATGCTAACCTATATTATATATTGACGACATTTTACTGAGTGAGTTTTTATGTATGCTACGCCTAGTGATCAAGCTTCAATTATATCATTATGGCGGATAGAAATACCCCACTAAAATATATATGAGGTTCAAGATCGTGTTTTTGTAGTTTGTCGAATAAAAGGTGTTTATAGATTGTGCCCGTATTCATACCTATCTTACTTTTGAAGGAGTGAACCCAACCAACGACCAAGTCACACACAGTAATGTGTGTGTTGGTCATTTTGATGTCACGCACACTGCACGGTGAGGGTTTGAAGTGGGGACTAAAGAAATGACAATGAACGAGATTGTGAAGAGAAAAAAAAAGAATGAGAACACTAACCGAGTGCTATATGGGCAAATTATTGATACTTAAAGGCGTATAGCTAGCAAGAGCAGAGAGGTTCAAAAGGAACCAAAGTGAGCTAATAACAAACTGATTGAAGAGGTAAAAGTAATGTAGGTATGTATTCCAGCCCAGTAGAAAGAAACGGGGAAAGTACATACATTACTATTTTTACACCGTGAGCTTAAGCTAGTGGGCTGAAAACTGCTGCGTGAGTTACTTTGTAAATGAACTTAAAATGAGATCTTGTGCTTTTTTTCTTTGCACATAATGCATTGCCTCAGTGTGAACCTGTATCTTATTTGAAAAGTTAGATATCTATATAATATTCTTATAAATGTAATACATGTTTATAGGTATGCATGTATACACCTGTGCAAATTGTGTATTTTTTCTGCGTACTAGATAGGTTAGACATGCAATAAGAATAATAAAAAATATGTGCAGAAAGATTGGCTTATCTTACTTTTTCCTCCATTTATTACAACCAGAAGTCATCGTTCATCCTGCACACGCATATATTTATATTCACGTGAGAAGTTACCCTTCTAAATCCATTTTATCTATTTCGGTGAAGGTACAGGCGTAGTAACACTTTAGTTTCTCTAAAAGAAAACATGCATACATATCAACTTGGCAAAAGAAAATTGTAGAGAAAAGTGTTTATACACCAGATATACAATTCAAATGCAAATGTGACATAAGATAATCGCATGTTCGTATCAGCAGCACGAATGTTTGTACAGCGTACATTAGAGGTGTAGAGTGCAGACATGTCACAGCAAAATGCTACAACAGAAAAATGTTTTTTTTACATAAATTTATTTATTTTTGCTAAAAAGTGAAAACATGTTTTGATATAAGTAATTGCCTGTTGTAATATGACTCTACGGATGTATATAGTTATCAATCTTCCTCGAAATAATATGCAATGCAATTTCAATGTAGATTGTGCAATAATATTTTTTTTCAATTGAGAGAAAAATATCGAAAAGAAATAATAATGCTTCTTTTAATAGCTTTCTTTGAACATTTTTTCGTTATACCTAAAAACAAGTTTAGACTATATACATGCATACATACAGTATATATATGCATGTATATAGTCTAAACTTGCATTTAGTACTGTCAATTTAACAGGGCAATGCAGCCTATTTTTCAACACAACAGCAGAAAAAATTCCACGCAAACCCATAAATTTTGGGTTGTAACTTTATCTCGACTCTTTTCACAGAGGTTACCCTTTCTTTGTGTAAATCATTATTGCTTCAGGTTGGGTTGCCCAAGGAAGCCAAACTATATACCTACTTAGAGACGAATAACTACTTATATTATGTAATAATAATAATAATAATACTACATGCATATATATATTTTAGGGTCGTACATAAGCCTATATACAGAGCTATAGTAAATAAATGGATTTGTAAAGATATTCCATTTCGATTCCTTCCAAGTTACTCACCTCGGACCATTTGTCTCAACTCTAATCATTTTGTATTAGTTCCTTTGAAACACAAAGGAATAGGGAGCATATATATTTAGGCATACACATTTTGTGGTGCGGTTATAGTTACACAATCCTTATCCTTGCCAGTTGGAGACTGGATTCTTGGATACTCGTTTTCTTTTGTCATTTTCATCCAACAAAACTAACAATGATGTTGTTGTTGTTGTTGTTACACAAGGATTCCACACTTTGTACTTTTCCTGTTGGTATTACAACTTTCTATGTTGTATTAGGAACTTTTTGTGGGTAATAGTTCAGGCTTACTACATCTATTACACAAGTGCACAACCCCCTCCTGTTCAATCCATTTACTATAGCCGGAAATGGCTCGTTTATGACTAAATGACTTTTAGAAACGCTTTTATTGGTAGGACTAGACCACCGTGAACTAGAGAAAGATAGAAAGGAAAGTACGATACGATGTTATGTTAGTACATAAAACAATTCCAAAGCAAGTTGTCTGTTCGCATTATTTCCAGTTTCTCGCTTTACTTACCTACCGCTACTAGTCCTTCATTGCTACTTTCCTTACTTACCACCGCAAAACAAGAAGAAGAAAAATAGTCACGTATTTCGGAGGAAGTACGTAAAACACATATATATCTAAAACCTACATCAGCACTGTTTGAGAACTAGCAGCGTGCATGCTGTGTATGTCACACTCACACACAACCAACTATGCAATAATATGCGTGAAGCAAACAGAGAGAAAAAGCTAACCTAGTTTCATTTCTATTTATCTAAATATACAGCTTAACAAGAAAGAACGCCACGAGAGAGAGAGGATAATGATGTTGTTGTGTACATCATACTATGTGTATCCCTGCACGCAGCAGGCGTGTGTGGTCCAAAAAGTTCAAAGTGGTTACTCAAACTTTTTCCTTAACTCCCTCAATCCTCTGCATCATTCATGTACTTGTCTAGTCTGGAGTCTGATCCTAATGTAATTGAATGAGTTCATGTATCTTCCTTTTTTTCTCCTTCCTCCCTTTCAGATTTTATTGAGCGATAATTAACCTCTTGTGCATTGGCAAGAATTGGATATGCATCCTTAATTTATTGAGTTATTTTCTTGTTATTTTTTCCATGTTTTGCTACACTACATCCCTATTAGTTGATGGAAATGAAAAGATTGCTCATCTTATCTTATTCTGTAATTATGCATGGTCATGGTGTTTGATGTTTACATGAGTTGAAGAGGAGAGTAGTTCAGTTTACAAAAACAGCTCCTACGCAAAAGTAAACTAAATGGCTTGCTTCTATTTTTGTATGTATGCAATACAAACAAACGATTGTATCAAAGCCTGTTAGTGTTAGTGTTAATACAACTGCTTTTGAGTACTTGTATTTTGTGCTCAAGTCCAAAGTGTGCTTTTGATCTTCAAACTCTGAAACGTAATGGAATTGAAAACCGGACTGAAATAACGCCAAAAAGATTTTAGGAAAAGGTTTGAGAACCTCAAGTCCGAGAAAACGCTTATCACGATGATAAGAAATGTATGACTGGTGGAAACAGGCCTATTTATACTAAACTTGCTTCTTTCAACTTTTATTGTAAATATTACGAAAAGCTCAATTACAAAAAGTTAAATAGAATCATGCAAAACACAAAACAAGCAAAAATAAATTTCAAATTTGAAGATTATTTATTGCGATATCCTCTTTATTGTTCCCATCAACTGAATTTTTCAATTGCATTTTATCGAAAAAACCAATAGTTATAATAAGTTCCACCAGCAATTTTTTTAAACTTTTTGATACCGGCTTGTCTTTCATGAAGGAATAAATACTAATCCAATTCATTCTACATGTAAAAAAAGTTATGTTGTGGTTGCATAGAACACAACTTTAGGAAATACGCGAAAAAATACTGGAGTAAATAAGCATTTAAATAAGCAATTTGATGGTTTTTCTACTTGTGCAAAAGATGATGACGATGACGATTTCCTCTCGCTGTTTTCTACGTAATTCAGAAAACAAATTTTCTGAAAAAAGTAGAAAAACTATGTTTTTACTTGAACACGTACATATTCATTCATTCATTCACGTACGTATTACATAATATTGTAAGTAGTAGTAATAGGTATGAATACCTTGTCAAAGTCCACTGCGATATATCGAATTAGTCCTTTTTTGTCGGAGCAGGAAGCGGACAAAATGAAAAAAAGTATTAGGAAGGAGAAAAAGTTCCTATAACTTTCTTTTTCTTTTTTTTGCAAATGGTAGTTTCTTAGAAATGTAATACAGATCTGATAGACTTTTTTGTACTTGTTTATAGTGTTTTTCTTTAGGTCTGTGTATTTTATAACAATACATCTGCCGAGCTAGCAAATTTTTTGAAAAGCGCCCTTTTTCTGCTTTTACCCAAAAATCTCAGCAGGTTAACTATCTACATTGTTTGAGCTAAAGTTGGAGGCAAACTTGCGTTTCAGCTCATCGCTCTGTTGTTCAATAAAAAATAAAATAAACCGATTTCATTCCGATTACACAAGTAGCGAAAGAATACAAAAAGTTGTGGGTATTTGAGCCATTTTATAAATCAGCTTTCGAGAATTTCATACGTATTATCAAGGCGTTTTTTGTCCATATTTACACAATTCAAACATAACCGAAAGTTAACACATTTAAATATTATGAAAATATAACGAAAAAATTGAAGTAAGATATGGCGGGAATAGGCAGACTCATTTCACTTGACACAGTATCAAGTCGCTTATAGCTACATTGCTACATAACAAAAAAATACAACAAAGTTACAAGAGCGAAGCAGGTTTTTCCTGAGTATTACAGTTTGTGTTTTACAAAAGTATTTGTAGCGCATAAAAGCCTGGAAGCAATTGATTCTCACCTTTTCTACAAAGAGTATTAGTCCCATCATCATTCGTAATTCTTATGCTATTCAAACCAATATAGTATTATCATCGTAATATATAATCATGCTTTTCCAAACTTGCAATATTACATCTCTACCATTTATGCCACTAACAGCGTTGATACTTAATTTGATATATGATCATCATAAAAATGTGATTGGAAACAAAAGTAAAACGGTTATAATATGCTTTAGTATAAGTATAAGTATCATAAAGAAACAAGCATTTTTCTGTTTTCTGGAAACAAAACTGACAGAAATGAGTAGATAAAAATTCCAGAGAGATGAAGGAAATTCTCATGGGAAACCATTCGGTCTGTTTCTTTTTCGGAGTAGCAGAAAATGAGGTTGGCTTGTTTATTATGGTGGCTGATTTTGTGCTTACATGTGCTACACTCAAGAAGACCAAAACTCATATATTATCTAAATTTTTAATGAATAACAAAAACATAATTTGCATTTAACCTTTTGTGCCCAATTTATGTTGAATACGGGGGAATATATTATTATGAAGCTATTGTTTAGAATACAAGATTTATCTCTTGTCAGAAGGCGTATTATTTGTATTTTTTAGACCCCAGGGATCGGATTTTGCTTTTCTTCTTATGTGTTTAAAAGCAGGATCATCCGTGTTACCGTAATAATATAATATAGAGAAACGGGAAACCATTTTTTCTGTAAAAAGACAAGAGAGGGGTAATTGTGCTATCAAATGACTTATTATGTCGATCAGAGGCCCGTTTTCATGCAATTCTGGCAATCGTGATTGTATAAAAGAAACCTAAACGCGCAACTGAACTTTGGATATTATTGTGTAAAGGGAGCAGCTCTTGAACAATTCCACTGATTTATGAGTAACCCACCACTCTTTCTTTCTTGTAAAATATCCACTCATCGTTGTGTACCTTTTGTTTACATTACAGTTAAGTTAGTTGCAATATCGCATGAGGTCTGCTCTTGTCTACTGTTACACACATGCCAGGGAACAAGTAATGTATAATCTGCAAACAAACGTCTCAGCATGCATATGGAGCAAAGATTAACTGCTTTGATTGCATCTCCTTTTTTCTAAGGTGAGAACATACACATCGACGTATCATAAGCATACCCACCAATATCTATAAAAGATACAAGATGAAAGGGAAAACATTTCGGCAGCAAACGTTCATCATCACACAGCACGGCTGCTGCACAATAAACGCGATGAAAAACAATATGAAAAAAACAGGATAATGGTCTGGTCTTTGATATAGAAACTCGGTAAAAAGACGACATGATGGAGAAAGCAGATAAGATGAAAAACATAATATCCTCTTCTTTTTTTCTAGGAAAATAACTTGGTTTACCTTGTGTGTACTCAACTTTTTTATGTAGTTACTCAAGCCACGTAGTACGATAAAAACCCGCATTGTATTACCTCAAGTCTCTCACATATTTTTGTTATCATGTATCCAATAAAGGGAGTAAAAAAACGGGTAACACAAAGGACATCGTTGTTGACGTGCCCCTAAAAAGATGTTCCAAATTTGATATATCTGTAATATGGCACCTGATTTGAGTGGGTTATTTTCACAAATATTCAATTTCGAGTTGTTAGGTGCCACACTATGTGCTATGATGGTTAAAGGTATGTACACTATTATATGCATTCAAATAGCCACACTCTTTACAAGTATACCAACATGGGCACGAGCACTGCAGAAATTAAAAATGATGAGATTGAAAACAAGTAGCGAAAGTGGATAGAGTCATCATGAATATTACCAATTTCACACAAACACAAAAGCTTCTGTATCGTCTTCGAAGAGAAAGGTAAATTTTTGGAGTTCCAAAGCATTTTTAACGCAAACGGCGAAGGAAAGTTCTAAATTATTTGTAAAAAGTAACATACGTAGGTATAAGTCGTTTCTATAAAATCTAATTTCGTCTGGAGGGTATCAAAATTCAAAAGGAGTACACACAAAGGAAAAGAGTAAAAAAAGTGATATAGAATATACAAAAACCATAAAACAGAGGTGGATGGTGTAGTTTAATAAACAAATTGAAAGATTCATTTACATCTAAAGTCGAACAAAGGGGTTGTTACTACTCATGCTTACACGTTGGTATGTAATACAAATACATACTTTTGGATTACACCGTTGTGTGCAATGAATGTAGGCACTTGTTTTGTTAGATTTTCTTTATAGGCCATTTCTAATAAGTACTCTTACCACACTTGAGTTTTGAAGACGGGAATAAATTCCACATTTGATTTCCAGTTTACAAAGTAGTAATAGTTATTTTCACTTAAAATGCCTTCAGTATTTGAGATAAACCATAATAATACACCCATTGAGACATCATTACCTGGAAATTAATGAAATGGTGAAAACATTACACACTTGTATTGTACTTTGTTGCAAGAATGAATAAAAACTACACGAGGTAGACACTGTTTAACTTTGCAAAAATTAACTCTTTTATTTGGCTACAACTAGTTTCGCATATAGCTTCATCAGGTAGCAAAAAGAGACGAAGAATTTAAGTTTAAATTTGTTAATTAAAATTCATTACAAAAATCTTATTTAAAGAAATTAGGTACAGAAAAAAAGCAAGTGCTTTTCTG
>JAHZNC010006933.1:0-10055 GCA_027744095.1 Zhuqinia jingwanae | reverse complement strand
TCTGCCATAAAAATAAACTGCCTGATAATGACTGTACGCTTTAAAAGCTCGACTAAACCATTTCAATTTCATCTACAAACATGCAATATAATATCTATATACTCTCGGTCAATAGTCCATTTAAAAATTGAAGATGCGTTTTAGTGTTTGTATTAAGATTACAAAAGCATGGGTACATACATATCTCGCTCTCTCATAATAAAGAGCGTTACCCTTTAAAACATTCTGCGTATTTTTACACACACACATGTATGTATTTTTTTCTTCTTCTCAAGTGCGTGTACTTTTGTGCGTTGGTGTGTAAGCACACAAAAGAGAAAAACATGGATTTTATCTGTTTTTTAAAAATCCTTCTCCTTGTTGCTGAATCCCTGATCTTTTAACATGTGTATGTGATTATAACTGACTGGCTTATTACAGTTAATAATATTTTTTTTAAGAAGAAGAATAAGAAGAGCAATAATGATTTAAAATTATTATATATTTTTTTTTTACAAAGCTACAAATGTACCTACATAACATACATATATCAAAAAAAAAACATTTTCTGTAGGGATATTGATAAGTGCACAAAAAAGTACAAGAACAATCATGTGCATGTATCTTTTGTATTAAAACATTTATGATACTGCGATGGATATTATGTATATCAGTGGCTTTTTTACAAGGTATGTAGGTTTGCTCTCTCAAAGTTTCAAGAGTATTTAACCCATCATCATCATCATCATCACCACTACCACATCTTGCAATATCATTTAAAATCATTATTGTTATTACCACGACACGGTAAAACTGATTTCAAAATTTTATTGTGGTCTTGCTTTAGTACAAGTGTTTTTTTGTAAATAGTATTTAAAAAAAAGTCCCCCTATTTTCTTATCATTATCCTATCACATATCATATAGTCATAGTGAAGAATATCTGACAATGACAATAATTATGCTGGGATATATATGCATGTAAGTGCATTTTACAAGGCAGCATTAAAAATATAACTTGAACATTATTATTATTATTACCTTCGTATGTAGTTGTTAGTGTTTACCTTGGTCTCGTCAACATTTTTGTGTGAATTGTAAAGTAAATAATACAATAATACTACTGATAGTATGTGTGTCACCTATAGCTAGCGTATAATATACCTTAACAATTTTATATCGCATTATATGATTGCTGCATGATGATGCACAGTTGATTACACTTTATAGCGATATGATTATGATTATATATGAATATGAGACAAAACCAAAAAAAAAAACGTGAATGCGTTTGTGAAGCATACCATATAGCGCACAATAATAATAATAATAATAATATCATCATCTTTAGTTTACGCACTATATACTCTACAAAACAAAAACAAAAAAGGTTCAAAAACATTCTCATGTCATTATCGTATACATACATACACATAAATACGTAGCCATATAATATGTATTAGGTAGTTGCTATATTATTGTGCGATACTGAAACTGAACTTAAAGGTAAAAGGGTTAAAGCCAAAAGTCTCCATCATTATAATTATCGTCAGAAGCAAGGCAAAACGAGACAATAATAATAATAGTAATAGTATTCCCGTTGCTTTGTTGGGCCCTCCATTTTATTTTCTTCACACTATGTCATTTATAAAAATATGTTTTTTTCTCTTGATACATTGCACGTTCAAAAATATATATAATATTATTTTTGTTTGTATATTTGTTCTTGTTATTACATTAGTCAGTCTGTATGTATATATGTAGCTGGGAAGAAAATCTCTGCCGAGAAGGGTTGAATATATATGTACAATATTTTATTATTATTATACTACAAAAACGTACGTACACATGTGGGAGCACTTGAAGATGATGGGATTCAATTAAAATATCTCAAGTCTGTCTTTCCTCACACCTCACACACTGATCTCACCATATCATAATATAATGTCTGTACATATTGTATATGTACAGTTTTAGATGCTGTGCGATTCTTTTACGATTATCATTATGATTACTATTACTACTATATATATGATGGATTTTGGATTTTTCATTTCAAAAGAAACATTTTTGCTGGGTTGGATGAACCATCCCATGTCATGCAGGTGAAACAGTTTGCTACAAAGAAATACTACGACAGCGTATTTACTCTTTTTTTTTACTATTACTACGACTTTTTACTATACGCACACACTTTCTTACCCCCTTTTTTACGAATCACGATATTATGATGATGCCAAGATGACGATGATAATGTTGCCTGTCAAGTCAACTCAAGTCAGTAAGTCAGTGCAGGAGAGCTTTTTAAAAAAATATCAACGTTTTTACCGTATTTTCCAAGCCCAAAAAAAATCTCATGCTGTGCTCTAGCATATATGTGCAAATGTGCGTTGCGTGAATGCTCTCTAAAATATTTAACTTCATTCATAATAATAATATATTATATATGAACCTCTCTTTTCTCTCTCTCTTTACTCTAATATGCCTACTCGTAAAATAGCTTTAAAAAAAGGTGGATTTATGAAAAAACAAATTCAACGACACGGCTGCTTCGCTGCTGTTTACAATAATGCGTTTGCCACTTTGCCAAGCGATATCATCCAATCCCTTCCTCTTGTAATACAAATATATAACATACCTACATGTTTATGTGACTTGAGACTCTTATTTTTTGTTGCGAGTGCGCTTGGATGTCAATGTTTATTTTTAAGCTGCTGCATATTATTACGTTAGTGTATTTACACAGGCTGAAAAAGGTGATGCCTACCATGCGTTATTGTGTCGTGCTGGTATTAAAGATTACGCATTTTGATGTAAAAAGGCATGCTCATTGTTATTATTTATTTATGGCTAAAAATGTAATGGGTAAAAATATATAAATATAATATATAATGAAAAAATATTCAAAGGTGAGTCAGGCGGATCACGTAGTGTTTGTGTTCGTATGTGTGTGTGACTGATACACATTATTTACTACACCGTGGTGAATACCTGCATAGTAGTAGTAGTAAGTAGTAAAATTATACGGCGACTGACATCAACACACGAAATATTAGAAGTAGTGTGAAGTCAAGTAAAGTAGGACAAACTCGGCGTGTATCGTTGTATACACCTTTACTTTAGCTTAATACTTGCGTTTGTTTGTACCTTCGTTATCGGTGTAGTTACTTTTGTATGCATGTATGCATGATGTATGACTTTGATGATCATGCTTGCAAACAAACGTAGAAAAAAAATTAACAATCATAACAACAGCAGCAACAAAATAATGTGTGTAACTTTATGTAGTAACCAAAACACGAGAGGCTTATTCTTGTAAGTTCTAACCTTATGCCTGTTTATAACATAACCCAGTGGAAAAAACATACAACCTCTTACTTGTGTACAGCCAACTGGCATTGTAGTAGCTACTACAAATATTATAGAATCCGAATCATAGATAGTAAAATCTAACTACTTTTCTAACAAGAGAATCTGCATATATATTCTATTAATCAATTTTATTGAGAATTTAGAACACAAGATGTAAACAGGTATAAACTAGTGGACGAGTAAACTTGATAACTTTGTTTTCATTGTATATGTATTTGTACATGTAATATTCATGCAAGTTTTCTATGAATTCTAACAGATTTTGATAAATCTGTGTTCTACTCTTTTCTTTCATTTACGCTTGTGTGTGTGTGTGTGTGTGTAAGAGAGAGAGATGAGACCATAACATGTCAATTGAAACTCACAATAGTCGGAATGGACGACATTGCAAGCGCACATTACATTATGAACTTTGACTATTAAAATTCAAAGAAAGAAACCATGCAATTCAAAACATTGTACAATTCTACATGTCACATTGTAAATGCATCTCCTATGAAATGAAAGGCCTTAACCAATAATCTTTTTTTTTTGATGATGGTAATAGTATTTTGATACGGTGTGTTTGTGTTGTGTACTACAGCTAGGGTTATAAACCACTACGACGACTATGTCGACCGACATTGCTTTTGTTGTTTGTTGCTGTTCTTGAGTATTATATGTACATTAGGCATCATTAGACCGCTCTCTGGCTGCGACGACGACGAAGACGACGACGTTGTTGTTGTTGTTGATGATGATGATAGTTTGCATTGTTGTGCCGTGATTGCATGGCTGCAGTGTGTGTATAATATAATGGGCTTATAACAGCAGCAGCAGCAGCCAGCAGCGTCTCGTCTGTCTCGTACCTATAATAAACTGCCTTGAATACTCTTTTTATGTCCACATATAAAATAGTAGGTAGGTAATCAAATTGAAAGATTGGAGTGAAGAAGAAAAAAACCTTCACTTTACTTGCATTATATATTTTACATTAATGTATAGTATATTTTTTGTAGTTCTTGTTATTATTGTGAGCTTGCTTTTCTTTACGATTATTATTACAGCGACGAGAGAGAGAGAGAGAGAGAGAGAGATTGGAGAAGTTTCACATATCATCGCGTAGAAAAAGTTAATAAACCGTACAGACAAAATGTAGAAAAGTAGCGACAAGAGCGCTCAAACCTGTGCCAGGTAGGCTATTTACAAACATAATAGGTAATTTTGAAGTTTTAATTCCATTTTTAAACTCAAAATCTCATCTTGCTGCAGAGATTGCGTTCACGGACAGACAAAGAAAGAATCTGACGTTTCCATATATTTGAGTAGATAAATAGATATATAGTATTGTATACATGACGCATAGGTAAAATGTATGTGTGGACTAGGTATATATTATGTACATGGGAATGGGAACTTGAAAGCCAAAAAAGCGAACGTGGTTTGACGGTTATATGGCCAGATGCACAGCAAGAAGCCACAACTAAAAGCAAATACATATAAGATTTTTTTGTCTTGTAGTAAATATTATATATATGTGTGTGTGTGATGTTGACTGCAGCAGCAGGTTTATATAGTAAATGCTTGTTTCTGTTGATGATCATCATCATCATATCATCATGTAATGCAACCACATCAAGTAAGGTAAAATAGTAAAAGAGCAGCGAGCAGCCAGAGATGCACAAGTACAGCAACAAAACAACATCAACATGTAAAAGAAGAAGTAACATCATTGGGATTCCATCAGTCAGTCAAAGACAGAGTGAGTGAGAGAGAGATAGTCTCCATCAACATGGTATATATAAAACAGTTTGTTGTGTGAGGCAGACGAGATTGAAAGGATTGGATCGGATTATTTTTCACATATGCCTTTTTACTTTGCAATTTAATAATGTAGTACACACACAACACATACGTATTATCACTTGGGTATGATACAAAAAAAAAAACAGACTTTTTTTATATGCACAACCTAGCCAAAAGAGAAGGATGCAAACAAAAAAAAATTAACAATAAGTTTTGAAAGAAGAATATAATAACAATATATAATATGTATATACATATATGTGTGTGTGTGTGAGTGTAATACCTCTATCAAACTCACCTGCTCATCGTTCTGATTGTTAAACGTGTGTGTGTGTGTTGTGTATACGGAGTAGTAGTAACAGAGAAACATATATAAAAAATATACGATCAACCACCACCACCACCATAACATTTTTCTTTATATTGTTTGCACATTTACTACACAGTCAGTATTTTGCATACATTTTCAAACAATCAGAGTCAAAACAGCACACACAAGTATACACATATATTTTAATACAATTCAACTGTGTGTGTGTATGTGTATTGATTAATGTATTAAAAAAATCCCATTGATTGTTGAATTGTAGTTTGTAGTATGCTGCTGACTTTACGCATACATATAGTAAACTGTAGTAGTAATATTATTAGGTATTAATGTAGTTTTTGTACCTAGTAGTAGGGATTAGTTTAATATACTTTTAGGCGCTCTCTCTCCCCCTCTTGCAAAAAAGTTAATGTTGATTACATTTTGCCATTTATTATTGTTATATTTTTAGTGTTGGTGGATGTTTTTTTTTGTGGTGTGTGCGATGGGATATACGATTAACGATTAAAAAATATCCTCTGTTGTTGTGTTGTTGTGTATAATATGGATAGGTAAAAGGGTGGTGTGTGCAACAATATATTACTAGTAAATTATGTGTGTGCACTGCTAAACTGAAAGTGTCTGCCTGATAATAATTCTCTTATTCTCTCTGTTTTACAAAGAGAAAAAAGCTCACAGGTAAAAAAAAGGTGGAGTACTGTTGAAAGATCAAAATGAAACAATAATAAATAATAATAATAATAATACCAGCAACAATAGTTTCAAAGAGAGAGAGAGAGAGAGAGAGAGAGAGAGAGAGAGAAATCAACGGCTGTTGTTGTTGTGAATGTAAAAAGAATTAGTCGGACGGAAGATAGTAATAGTCATTATTGTATTGGAATAATCTGTGTGTGGTTTGCTGATACCTACATATATACAACTTTAAGACCGCCATAAATTTTTACCATCATCATAATTGTTGAAATACATTGTGTGTCGCGTTTGTGTGTGTGTATACATATTAATGCAATCAAACTGACAGAGAATTAAAATAGAGAGAGAGAGAGAACAAGCTATTGCTATTGTTAACTTTTGTTTAAAAAAAAAGCTGTGTTCCTAATCATCATCATGGCATCACTGTTTTATTTACTACTATAACAGTAATAGGAAGAAAAATGTGAATATGTTGAACATCATCCACAATACGCAGTATAATCCCAACTCACAAACGTAAAAGTATGAAAGTTACTGAAACTGTGAAAGAGAAATGATGATTTTTATTATTTGTTTGTTCATCACCACCATCACATCATCATAAAGTGAATGTACAAACAAATGTAGCAATATTATTTGCATGTGTGTGCAGTGCTGTCTATTTTATACTCTTTTGATTCGTTACCTATCAGTGAATTTTTTTTTTCTAACGTCATATTATTATTATTATATTTTTAATGATGATAATCCTTCTTGTTCTTACAATGTATTGTGTGTATAACCCTTTCGCAGTAGTTGTTATGAAGTAATACATCATCCATCCACCAAAGAAGATGATCAAGAGAAGTGAATGGCATATTTGAAAACATTTTTTTTTTGGAGGTGTTGCACAATATATATAATAACGAGATGATCAGTACAAGAAGTTTATATACAGTTGAATTTATAAGCTCATTATTGGTGCCTTTGGAATCGAAAGTTTTACGATTTTCACACTCGATAAAGCCAGTAAATTGATTGGTCTTAGTTTTCTCTTTATAGCAAGGAAGTACGCAAAGGTGAAAAAGTGTGTGGTGTGAAAAGTTGTTAAGACACATCCTTTCCTACTTGGACAAATAACTGGATATTTATTTACATATGCACATCGGGGATCATTGGAAACATTAAATACACTACTTATCCTGTCGTCTCTTCCAGGACACACACCCGTGTGTGAGGGAAATTGGGCACATTTTTTGATTGTGAGTTTCAAGTTTAAAAAAAACTACCATGAATTCTTGTCTGTGTATCATTTAAAGTGGGAAGAACCTGTTGATGTACATTTACGATCTTTTTAGAGTGCTCTGGCAAATGTTATGTTAGGATTTGACAGTTTGAGCCTTTGCCAAAACGGAAGGAAGTAGGCACTTGAAAATTTGAAAAGAGCATTTAGATCACACTTTCATTTTGCATATCAAGCACAGCAAACCATACAATGTCGTGCTAGAGCAGTAGTAGTAGTAGTAGTAGTAGCAGTAAATTTGAGTAAGCATGTTATGGTTTTAAGAAAGAGGGTGTTTTTGTTGTGCATGCAGTTGTTGTAAGAGAGTATTTTTGTGCCAAGTTGCAAGTGTGCGTTACGTAAAAAAAAAAGATTGGTTTGTTGTGTCAAACAAATCTACAAAAAAATTTATTGTGGTACACACGTGTTTTCAATGCACATTCCTCCTTGAAATTTTATAGTCATCACAATAGCAATAATAATTAATGCATACATCAAAGTTCACAATAAAAATGGACATGAACACCAACATGCAAAATATGTGCGCCATCACCAGTGACATTATCACATCAAATAACGATTGAAACAAAAACATCTTCTGTGTGCAGTTATAAAAACAAGGCGAAGGAGTTTAAAAAAAGGAGGTGTCAAAAAAGGAAGATAAAAGACGAAGGCGACAACCTTTTCATCCTTAAATAGCAGTACGTAAAAATGTAAATGCGTTTGTAATGACAATGATCAGATCATGGCAGAGTAGTAGTAGTAAAGTAGTAAAAGGGATAAGTAGTAAATTGTAATTATTATTATCAGCGATATACAAGGCAATGAAAATGATATGATATGATTATTTGCTATCATATTACCTGAGCTTGATTTGATGTGATGATGATGATCATCATCATTTTTACAAATATGGAGTACATCGACATATTCGACAATTGAAATAATCATTATTATCAGTCCACCTCCAACAAACACCAACAGAGAAAAGTTGACCATCATATAATCATCATCATCATCATATCAAGATCAGTTTTTGCCAACAAGAAGTAGTATGTGTGGTGCAATAATCTGCACCAGCAGCATTATCATCATCACCAAACAAGACTATCCTATTTGGTATCATAGATTCAGTGGAACAACTTGGATGAGTATAAAATGGCTATTTATGTATAAATTTTTGACAAGTTTTTACTCATCCTGAGTCCTGTCTGCCCTGTGTCGTTTCATTCGATTCAAGAAAATATTTTATTTGTCCATTTTATTATTATTTTTCAAAGAAAAAAAAATTCATTCATTCATTCATGCACAAGTACAGATGAGCTCGAATAAAATATACAAAGAAGACACATTTTTCTTCTTTTTTCTCTCTCTTCAGGTGCATGTGTCCTCCTGTCCACCTACTGAGATTTTTTCTGCCTTTTTTGCAGAGTGATTTACCTAAAATAGTATTTTCCTTGGAAGTTGTTACTGTTGTGTTAAAAGGAGTGTACAGTTGTAGTTTTTGTGTATTGATAATGTAGAAACATGAACTTTTAGCCAATCTGTCTAGGAAGGTTGATCTTTTTGTATGTACCTGTATGTAATAATGTACAAAACTCATGTCATCATCATAACGTGTCAGTTCGTGGGAGAGAGAGAGAGAGAGATTGAGAGTTGGAGGGATGATGACTAGAATGAGATGTGATATATCGGTTAGTCTTTTTTTTTATTATATAAGCACATCTTATATGATTTATATATACAATTTGGTTAGCTACGAATGCACATCATTACGTATGGGATAATAAAAATAATCAAATCATGTATGACTTTAGTGCGATTATCCACCTCCGCCAAAAATGGGAATATTCTCCCAAAATTGGGTTCATTTATTTGTTTATCCCTTATTTAGCTAATTAGCTTGTCTCTACGCTATACTCCTTTCTTTTTTTTCCAACTGAATTTGTCTATAGTATAGTGGTAGCCAGAAAAAGGGCGAAATATTTTGCTTTTGTTTGTGTGACAGATTGTTTTTGACTTGAGGAGGTGACCACCACACGGTAAAAAGTTAAGATGTTCAAGATCAACTAATAAAAAAATGCAAAGGTCGGGTCAGGTTAAAAAAAATATATAATGGGATTATAGTTCTCTAGCTTGGCACGAAAAGACACCCAGCCCAAATCATGTTCATTACATGCATTAGATCATAACATACAAGCATACATGGAGTAAATGCTTTTTAAAGCCCACCATCTTCCCTTCATCATAATTAATTAAAAAGTTTGATCTTGATGGAGGAAGTTGAATAATATGGTAATTTGCAATTAAATATCCTTGTCTATTTTCACCCATAAATTTCTACAAATAAAAAGTAATGATCTCTCTCGTCAGTAAATGTAATAATTATTGTAGCTGCAAAAATTGCACCACACACACGGCCATTCTCCGTGTCATGTCACGTTGTGTGTTTGTGTGTATTTACATATCTCAAGCTTTCATTTTTCTCAAAATATATTTTGCAATAAATTGTCAATCAATCTGCTACTTTTTACATGTTTTCCCTCTTAATGTTGACACTTTGACAAGTGCCATGTGACATTTAGTGGAGCAACATTATTACTTGCGTAGGTATATATACTTTATGAAAAGATTTAGT
>JAHZNC010006932.1:0-38287 GCA_027744095.1 Zhuqinia jingwanae | reverse complement strand
ACTATCCTGATTGGACCACTTCTTCTGATTTCAAATAGATTATTGGAGCGTAGTCTATACTTTTGTTTTAGTTATCCGCTTTTCAGTAAGCAAATATTAGGTAACACCCAGCTCCCAACACTGCCAATGATTGCTACATATCGAAACTTTCTACTCAATTTTTTTTTTGTGCATGCATTTTACTAGAATTGTTCCAGTTACTAGTACTTGTACTAAAGCTTTGAAAGATATATATAGATGTAAAAACAAAAACGCAGTTTCGTTGTATAATTTGATAGTCCTACGAATTGAATCATTGACACATGTTGTATACTCAAACATACACCATTCACTCAATAGCATAAACGTATTCTAATAATTATAATGATAATAATAATATAATGTCTTTTCAAACTTGCTCGTCTTACAGGTTTCTCAGGCACAGGCAGATTTAAAAAGTTTTACTACAATTAGCTAAATTATATCTGATAAACGATATAATACAATTTAATAATGTGCTTCAAGCTTCACTAATAAACAAATTTTTTTTTAAATAAATAAATAATGCAATAATTATTTGTCATCTATTTCTTCTGTACTGTACAAATATGAGTGGTTTTAATTGACTGTGTATGAATGAATGCTGTCACATGCATGCCTTTGAGATTTAAATGCAATATTGTAATAATAAATGAATATATATTTGAGTGTATTTAGCTGTGCATATTAACTCACCGTTTCATTAACTTTCTGCAGAATCTTTGTCAGTCCTGATATGACCAAGGAGAATCGGTAATGTGAAATGTAGATAAGACAGTCTTTGTTTTGCTCCACGTTGTACCTTGCATGAGTCGTCTGGGGGCCAGTCCGGCAAGGCAGCTAGACAAAAATAACACAACGATAATAATAATGTTATTATTCATGCTTATTAAAAATAATGACTTGCGAGACAGAGAATATCATGATGAAATACAATCTTTCACACTTTCTTCCTCAATATTATACAATCACATACTTTCCAGCATTTATATGCTGTGGCCGATGATGACCTTGACGCCAGCTTCAACTTTGAATTCAGTGATGTTCTCACAGATATATTTTCCTCGTACTCATCTCCCTCATCATCCGCGTCGTTACTATCACTCCCATTTACACTAAAGTCGTCAGGAAAACGAGCCGACTCTACCATTTTCCAAAACGTGTTTTTGTCTCGACTCTCCCCACTCCGGAGTAAATTCTCTGAAGTAAGTGTAATGCATTTTTCTATCAACCTTGAGAACGGCATTTTACACTCCGAAAAAAAAGCCAGGTTAGCTGGCCACCACTGGGATTATTTATTTTAATTTGTCACTTAAATAAAGTTATTTTAAGAACATGGCAGTTTAAAAATATTCACTAAGAAACTCCTTTCACCCTACCAATTTCTCCCACTCCTAACCACAAACTGTTCTAACTATTAAGTGTCTTCATCCATTTTTTTTCGGACCATCAGCGTTATAAGTTAAAGAAGAGGATTGAAGTGTGTGTGATGAATGAAGAAAGGACACTCGGATATATATGATGTATACTTAAAGATGGGGATATGCGATAAACACAGGAAGAGAGAGTAGGCCAATGAAACATTTATTGCACACACAAAAAGTGGATCATCATCATGATTTATTTAATTTATTTATCAGTCGGGTTTATTTAATCAAAATCTTTGCAATAATTCCACAAGATGAACAGCTCCTGAGATGACCTCATATGATTCTGATCATTGATCAACATCCCAATTTTACCAACTGTAACAATTACCACACATCACGAATAATATGTATTTGTACATACTCTGACGCTACTCTTCGAGGACACTCTCGGCAAGAAACTGGCTATATGCAAGATACATGCATAAAGATTATATGGGTACTCATTATTATGTAAAAGTAGAAAATAATGAAAAAGACAAGTCAAAAGAACCCAGCCTCTATTCTATTAAAAAGGGGAAAAAGTTAAGAAGTCCAATAATACAATATTACCATCGTAACATGTTCTCTAGAAACATGCGACGTACTTTTGTCAAAAAAAAAAATATTAATGAAGTTTTGATTTTCAACTTGTACTTATCCTAACCTAAGCAAACATAGTGTTGCTTTTAAACAAAATTTAGAGAGAGAATTTTGAACATTGTCAAGCTTCTCTTTCCCAATCACAATAATAAGTTCCTCCACATATTTTTCTTGTGAGCTGTGGCGCCAATAATCACTTACTTTATTACATGTAAATACCTACGCATACGTCTTCATAGACGAAAACAGTGTGCAAAGAAATATAATAATAATATTATGTGAAATGAGTGCTACTTTGCAATTATGTATTAAGCATTTTTTTTGTAGAAGACCGAAACGAAGCTCTCTGTGTGGAATGATTCATGCATCAGATCGCAAAGAATATGCCTGTCCCTCCTTTTTCACGTTATAGATATTAGAAACGGTAGGGAATTACCGCAAATTGCAATGGGTATTGACTGTGAGATTTTGTATTTTGACAATCTAAATCGGAACATGGTATGATTCGTAAACTCCATCACTCAAACCCCCTAGGTCGGTGGGAAGGAACATGAAAATATTGCGAATGCTTAGTTGTAGAGTTACAAAAAAAAAATTTAGATCTAAAAGTGTTGCTACTAACGTTACAGATATAAAATATACAAAGGATGGATGGAGAAGAAAACATGATGAGGTCGATGATGATGGAATATAAGGAAGAAAGAAAAAAATCTCGATAAGAATTCAGAATGAAGGCATGACGATGACGGGAACTGTGTTTTACATAACGAGATAATACTAACATTATCATTTCCTTTTTATGTTTTGGTGTAAGTTCATACATACATGCATAATGTGTAAAATTGTGTAAGCAAAAAGCCATTATACAACATCAGCATCGTCAACTCTCGCAGCACACTTTCCTCCTACCGTTTTAATTCATACCAAAAAAATCTTTCAAATATATTGAAAATAATTTTCTTTTTTGAAAAAAAAAATATAGAGAGAGAAAATATATTCTTTGATGAACTCGTTGATAGTCAAATTTCGTTCTGACATGTTGACAACTGATGTGCAGAATTCGATTTAAAGTAATCTATGTCAAATTTCTCCATATCAAATAGGTATCAAAGTATTCCAAAAATCGAAAGAAATAAAGCTGGAAAAGCTGCTGTAAAAACGTAGTTGATGCTTATTATTATTATATTAGTTTAGTTAGGAAATAATACATTTCGATTGAGCTAAGCTCCACGGACTACGGACATTATAATGGAGTGACAAACGGTGTTGGTTCCTTCCTAAGAATGGTTGACCAGTTGTACCTAACGTAAGTCAATAATAAGGACGTTGTAGGTAAACAAAATGGTAACATAATATGCCAAATCTCAAAGAAATCGGTGCAGCCGTGTTGAAATTGTGTGCTTCTGGACACACAGACAAGACACATATGCACCAGAAGAGTCAATTGATATCAATTGCTATAGCTACTAACTCTCTGGTATCGGTTTCTCGTAAAAAAAGGTCGGGAAATAGCAAGGAACTTGAGTTTATTCAAAAATTTGAATCCATTGACACAAACAAGCATAAATTAGTTTAATCATCATCACATATTATGTAGGTAGGTATATCATATGTAGTTTAAAAAAAAAAGAATAACAAGCTCAACCGTGACGAATTCGTGTAATGAAGTTACCAGAAAATTATTAGGTTTGATAGTGGCTGAGTTCAAAATAATAGCATCTACATCTTTATTTTAGACAGAGACATTCAGCATTTTTCTGCCATCACCACCATTCGTTGCCACCTCTCAAACAACAATAACTTTTAAGGAGTTCTGGAGTTGCAATGTGTAAATGATTCATGTCTCGAAAAATTATGTATTAATGATCATTGATATATAAAAAACCATGAACGCCATAAGCCATTTTCTGTTGCATGCTTAGAAAAATATGCTACCGCATTTATACTTAAATACTTATTCAGTATCTCAGTATTTATATCTACTCTCATTCTTCTCAAAATAGTTGGTCACTAATGTCTCCACAATTATGCGACACAAAAAAATCTCAACAACCGATGAGACGAGAGTAACTAGCTGTGTTGTTCTTGTTGTTGTAGTTTTCATTCTAGTCTACGAGAAGTTTGTTGTTCAACATTCCTTTTAGCAAAAAAAAGAAGTCTTTATGTAAAAATTCTAAAGTTAAGTTTTTAACTTGTTTTATTTGCGTGGCTATGTAACAAAAAAAAACGTATGATCAAACAAGTTGGTTGTTTGTGTGTTTGCCAGGAAGAACTACCAGAGGAAACGCCTCTACATCTGTAGTGCAGATTCTGCGCTAATACTGTACTGTGACTCATCCCACGCATCCAGCTTTCCACCCTTTCATCAAAACACCGTTCATCTTGATGTGTGCCGGACTGGACTCTGGGCATCAAATTAATAACCGTGAGTTACATGGATAGATCAAAAGATTCAGAGGGTCCAAAATGTAACTATGGAGATCATATTAAGATGATAAATATGGAGCCTGCTGCCTCTTGTATCAATGGTATCAGGCAAAAGTGGGATAAATAATCACTGACATCGGTATCACCCGCGCCAAATCAAATGCGAAATTTGCGAAAAAGAAGGTTTGCATTTGTTTAGATATAAACTACTTGCTCACAGAAGGTTGCATGCAGACTGTAACGGGAAATCCCTTGCTAAACACATCCAGAAAAATGGACAATGTGGAGTAGGCGGAACCAGAAGTAAGAAAAAACAGTTAAATATAAATTTGGAAGCTTCATCTAAATAAACATATAAACTGGACTCATAACAAAAACAAAATAATAGTTCCGTCAAACATTTCCCATGATTGCTTTAGAGTTAAGAATCTTAACTTAAGATGTATTATGTGATGCGGAGTGGAAAAGGATGTCTGTATAAATGGCTGCTTAATATCCACCTACCTACTACATACAATTAGGTATTTAGGTATATTCGTTTGTTTAAAGCGATATAAAAAAATAATTTTCACACCCGTTCAAAGCTGATGCATAAAACAAAATAAAACTTATGTGTAAAGTATATAAACAAGCTGATACGATTCAATAAAAAACATTAAATTATATTACCCCTAATCAATTGTTATTTATGAATTAAAAAATATTTTACAAACTTAGCTCATATTTTGTGTTTAAAGGGTGTATTATCGGAAGGATGACAAATTTGCATACAAGATTAATCATACAAATTTGCAAATTAATCAAAATTGTCGACGGTTTCAGATTTCCACATTCGAATTGATGGCATTCCATTTTTTCAGCGAGAAAAATAACTTCCAGGGACACGGGAAAAATCCAAGAAGAAACATTTTCCAAACGTATTATTTCCTACCTTGAAAATGTGGCTTGAATGTCAAAGGTTGATACCATAAAACATTTTCAAAACATCAAGCTAGTATATATAAAATCATTAGCAGGTATTTGTGATCAAATTGGGCTGAATTTAAGATATGTAAAGGTCGGCATCCGACCGTGGCAACCAATATTATAAAAGAAAAGGTTTTAAACTGCTCGATAAAACCCTTTCCACTTCATTGATGACAGCTACAAAATAGGTTGGACTTAAGAAGACAACCATACATCGTTTTAAAGCCAAGAAACTGGCCATTAAAACGTACACGAAACAAAGTACACGCATTTTGTAAATGTATATTAAAGACTAGGAGGAGCGGGCGAAATCCGGGTGTCGATTAGTCTACAAAAAACAACTTTGTAAGGTTTTTCACGAATATTCAAAACGCTCCGCATGTTCTCCCGGCCTCAGGAATGGAAGTTTTTGAGCTTTATGCAAAGCGGACTACTCCAAACTAGTCCAAACTACAGAATTCGCCAAAATGTTTCGAGGATTTACAACGTTTTTGCAAATATCAGCAGAAAAGTTGCCGAAAGGTCGGGAAAAGCCGTGATAGATAGAGCGTTAAGAAAGCTTCATTCAATAGGTTATAACTGAGTATCAGAACCTTAAGTTGTTATTTTTTTGTAGTATTTTAACTTTTTAAAAATTATATCAAACTTTGTCATCCTTCTTATAATACACCCTTTATTATACAGAATCTAGCTTTTTTATGTTGCCTTGCATGTTGCATGTCGGTGAGGGAGTATAAGGCAACACATTTGCATGACTCGTCGCTCAATTCCAGATAACCTATAAGATATTTCATGTCCATCCATATACCTGTTATATGAATATTCATCCCCATGTACGTGATATATGCCTGATCATATTGCGCCTGCATTCTGCATCAAGAAGAGTCATTTACTTATAAAGAATCTGTTGATTTGTTTTGGAACTTGTTTGCTAATATTATGGTTTAACTTGACAGCTACATTTCTTGCAGCTATTCTAGTCTTGTAAATACTTAAAATGTCAGTCTCGCTCGGTATGTATACTTCTTCAGCGACCTGCCGGCATTTACAAAATGCGTGAACATCTGATTCTCCTATCTATTTTGCATTTTATTGTTTTCCTTGGGTACTTATCTTAGTCGAGCTTGCTGCTATCTGAATTGTATTTAAAAGAAATCTTGTCTTTAACAAACTTGTTTGATTGTCATCATCTGACATTGTTCCATTTCGACAATTAAAATAATTATCCAGTGATCTATCATATCAAATCAAGGGTTGAAGTTAGGCTGAGGGAATAGCGCTGCCACAAAACACGTTGCCACCACAAAACACTTTGCAACCACAAAACACGTTGCCACCACAAATACGTTGCCACCACAATCGCGTTGCCACCACAAAACACGGTGCCACCACAATCGCGTTGCCACCTCATTTAAATTATATTTAAATGTATTTAGTTAGGTTAGGTCAGGTTAGGTTTAAAATATATAAAGTTTTGACCTGAAATAGTATTTTTAACCTAACCTAACCTAGCTAAATACATTTAAATATAATTTAAATGTGGTGGCAACGCGATTGTGGTGGCAACGTGTTTTGTGGTTGCAAAGTGTTTTGGGGTGGCAACGTATTTGTGGTGGCAACGTGTTTGTGGCAGCGCTATTCCCTCAGCCTTACTTTAACCAAATCAAGATTTTGGAAACGGTGTTGTACAGTTAAACTAAACAAACGCACCAGAGTTGCAAGAATAGTTTGTTTGTTTTTTATTATTCCTAAGGTATGTAAATGAGCACTGATAAAAATTGTTGTCAATAAGTTATATAGGTAGGATTGCACCCTTCAGGTTGCGACAGCATCTACGTTGTAGCCCCATGCTGTCGCACGAAAATTGCTTTTTTCCATTCTGTCTCCTTTAAAAATACATGCATAGGTGCACCCTGTAGCAAACCTTGTTAGGTGTCGTCCATTTAAAACGTTTGATTTTTTTCGTGTTGTTTACCCCCTCCCCCCCTCCAGCTTGAGATTTTAACATTACGCTTAAATGGCCGGTCACGCCAGCTCCACAACCCCTCCCCCTCCTTGCTCAAACCTTTTAAATGGACGACGCCTTACCATCAAACCTAATTGCATAGCATGACAAGGTGGGTAAACTCTCTGCTAATGGTAAGAGTGTCATGCTGTAGCAACTGACAAGGAAACGGCTCTTCGTGTTAATTGCGTCAGGATTTGGTATATGTGAATTCATGCTGTCGCAATGAAATAATGCGACAGCATTGAACATGGAGGTTTGTATATTACAGCTTTGACCTTTCAAATCACAGACGTATAGCATATGTGAATATCACAGGCTGTGATTCACAGCAGCCGGATATAGCTGGTAGAGGAAGTCAAAGGCTTGGGAAAGACATCGGACAGCAGAATGTTTTTTATGAATATGATGTATGCTGTCGTATTTGTTTCATTGCGACAGTAAACATTTACGCTTATGGTTCGACGAGCATTTTTTTCGAATATGCTGTCGCAGTTAAAACGAAGAGGACAATAATGTCGCTTTGTAAGTTGCGACAGTATTGCACTGTGGCAGAGAGTTTACCCAAATTGTCATGTTATACAATTAGTGTTGATGGTAACATGCTGTCGCAAAAGATGCACCTTTGTATGTATTTTATTGAATGTGACTGTATAGGAACTAGGAACAACCCATGTTTTGCAACAGCATGGGATAACAATGTTAATGCTGTCGCAACCTGAAGGGTACAATCCTACCAACCTGCTTCATATCTGAAAAAAATTATTTCATATAGTTATGCTGGTTCAATGTCTTAAATATCGAGTTTATATCATTATAGTTCGTTTAGGAGTTGGAACGTTTTTGTGCCTGAGAGACGTCTGAGAAGGAGCATCCCATCCAAGTTCAAAGTTGTTCACGGGGACGGCCAACGCAGGATAATTTTGAAAATATTAACAACAACAACGTTATGGATAACGACAAAATGGAGGCTGGTGAGTTAAAGCTTACAAACTCTGAAGTTATGTTGACTAAGTCTCTTCCATATTATCACCCAATCCAGCTGATAACTATTCTCTTTGCTCACCCTTTCCAGGTTCAACGGAGGATTACGAAGTAGCATACGTCAATTGTGTACCTGATGGTTACACGTACAACGTAGATGACACGAAGTACAAGTTGAGACAAGCCGAGCTGCAAAAAAATGTGGATCCCTCCTTCTTTCTCCACATGAACAGGTACAAACCTGAAGACTCGTGCAAGAGCCCTCCAGAACAGCCAAGTTCTACTGGCATGAATCAAAACAGATATATGTACAAGAAGAGTGTTAAGCACGCATGCAAATCTAGGGTTTTCTTTGCACAAAAATTCGAACGAAAACTTGTTTCCTCAGTCAAACAGAAAACGCAAAAAACGCGAAATGATTACACCACTGACGACAAAGGCGAGTGTGTCATACACAAGTTTGGACATGTAGAATAATGCGGAAGTGATCAAGGAAGCTGCAAGTGCACGGGAAAAGCGTTTTAAATAAAGTAAAACCTGGAACCTTGTCTGATAACTAGACTGTATTTGAAAACTCATTTGGATTGAATTCAGACTTGGCAGGCAAATAGAATAGAATATCCTTATCATCTGACAAGATTCTGTTAATATAATACTGTTAATATAGCTTTAAGAACCGTTGTAAATGAGTAACTGATAGATTAGGTTCTGATAATTACTATAAAAAATTGAATAAAATGCAACGATATATAGATTACAATTGGAGTAGGGTGAAAACGGCATGCTTCAAATAGATTAATTTTGTTATATGTAAAACGTAAAAATATCTTCTTCTTTTTACTATGTTCACATCATTTGTTTTTGATGGTTCGTGGGTGTCTCTGTATTTGTTTTACTCATAAATGATGATGTTCAGTATATCTCTCGAATGAATTTGCATATAGTCATGAGTATTTTGTGAAGTATGTAATATGTAAGTAAATATATAGCTATATTTGAAAATGGTAAAGAAAAAAGCGGATAAATCCGTAATGCGACGACGGCTTGCAGACGTACAACTTTCTCTCCTTTTATGATACTCCCCAAGTTTAAAGCACTGTGGGAAATTCCTCCTGGTGTTCTTTTCCTGATTTTCCCGTACTTTCTAACAAAATTACCTATGTCTTTATGTATTTGAATTACATATTAAGTGCTACTACTCTGTATTTACATTGCAATAAGGAGGTAATAAAAAATTGTAACTGATTTTGTTACCTATAAAACTGCCAACAAATAGAAACCAAGTCAGCGAATGGAGAAAAGATTATTTTTCTTTGTTACATATATGTTTGCCACTTATATCCGTACCATGTATATAAAAGTAAAAGTACCATCATTGGAATCCCATAAAATATCAAACTGTTTATGCTCAATGCTGTCTTTTTATTACCTTTATGTAAACATAAGTCGAGGGAAAATCTACCCTGTCGTATTTTATTTTCAAGTGGTTTTACATACATTTTAAGTGGAAGGGAATGTATTCGTGCTCCATGTTATATTTAAATGATAGTTAAATATTAATGGGCGTACCAGGAATACGCTCACGCTCATTTTTTTATATGGATCTCAGTTTAATTTGGAGTCATTTATGAGTGATGGCACAGGTAGTGGCACCAATGCATTTTCATTATATTCATCATCAACCGCTAGTTACGTCAGCCATTATGAATAACCCCTCTACAAGTGGAATTATACAATCGCCCAATCAACGGCAGGCATCGGATGAAATAACAATGAAAGGATGAAAGGGATAGGTTTTCTTTTATTTCTCTGCTTTTGATTGTGTGGAAAGCATCGTCTTGCCAAAAAAATAATAAAAAATGTTGTCGCTTACCTGTTCTTCAAACCGCATAATAAGGGATGATACCCACTCGACAGGTTTTTGAGATGCCATTTTTTCCAGATCTTCTCCTCCAGATCGCCTTCCTCCACCGCCTCCTACTCCTGTTGCGGCTCCTCTGTGACTGCTGCTAGCTGTTCCTTTCCTTTTGCTGCTGCTACTGCTGCTGCTGCTACTCCGGATGTTTCTCTGTATTTCACCCTGACTCTTCCTTCTGCTCTCCTTGCTTTCCTCTACTTCCTTCCTTTTCTTCAGACTTGCTGCTTTTATTTTAGTGCACTCTCACGATTTTACATTCATATTATTTCATATTATATAATGACATACATCCACACTTTTTATATTTTCATTTACTTTATCATCATCACAGCGTGTACATCATACCACACTGTTTCACTCAAGACAACGCGTCTCGTCACACACCATCAACATCATCTTCATCATCACATCACACTTTTCAACCCTATTTACTTAAAACTAGGTAGCTTACATTATTCATATGTAATTACTATTATCAATATTAATATTTTTTAATTCTCACATTACATAAATCATTATTACAGTTGTAACAAAGTCATTGTCCCCATTATATTAATAATAAGCAAATAGTTTTTTCCTTTTTTTATCACCGCCATTGAAACACCACCTGTCACACTGTATTTCTTGTGATGATGGTACGTACGACAGTGGTAGGAACAAGATCGAAATCATCATTGTTAAATTATACAATTTGGAACAATTGTTGTTACAACAGCAGTGTTTGTGTGTGTGTGTGAAGAAACCACGACCAAATTAAAATAAGCAAAAAACGTAAAACCATCAAAAATGAAGGATCTATCTACCTACTAGCTAGGTTCAGTATTTATTATTATATCATTCCATCTTCCTGTTTGTTATATACCATTTCTTTAGAAACAGGACAGCAGCAAGAGTCATTTAAAAGGGCTAACTTCTACCCACTAAATAGTGTCTGGCTGTGATGATGGTCATCACAGATTTAAACAGAGTGTCTAGTAACAACATATAACAAAAAAAAAGTTCGTTTCTCCGACTACTACAGTTTTTGATTTGATTTATTGTTAGATTAGTGTGTGTGTGTGAACTGCGGATACGTAAAATATTTGATTATCAAGTTCTTTGGGCATGGATAAACTTTTAATACTGGTGTTGACAGTTACTTTTACTTTCGTTGACTTGTTGAATTCTTCAATTTGTAGAATGGTTGGTTTGCGATATACATACGTTCCAAAAAAAGGTTGCACATAAACTATACAGTTTGAAGTGATCTCACTTGGAGGCGACTCAAGAAGAATGCTAAAGTTTTTGTTTCTTCACAAGAAAAGGTGGAAGTATGTAGTAGTATGTGTTATTCAGGAACTAGAAACTATTATTACTACTGATATTACAAGTATAGTTATGTACGCGTTTCTTCAAAGATACAAAGTGCTGCTGGAATATTATTTTAGGATGTTGCTTTCAAGTGACGACGAGTACAAATAGTGACAAGTAGTTGTGAATTCTGTGAAAACTGCTGCATATTTTAATATTCTTTTCACAAGGAAGCAAATTATCAAGCGCTAAAAAATACTACATCAACAGGGTAAATAAACAGAGTTGTATTATTTCACTTTCCAGTGGTTTTTTCTCTCCCTATTTTACTGTGCAACTCAACTTGGCAATAGTCAACCAAAAACAAGAGTCTGCTGAGTCACCAAATCAGTAAGTCAAAGTTCTTCCGCACAAGCCTTAAATTTTATATTCCATATATTATAGGAAATTAGAAGACAACTAAATTCACTACCTGTATCACCATTGAATTTCTACATTTAGCATTTACTAGCACTTCTCACAAAGTTTACATAAATGTCTTTAATTGCAAATAACGCCAGGGAAAGGAATATAATCACTAGAAAAAGTACGGTTTCTTCTTTGCCTGCAACTGAGTGTGCAAAGGTCTCTGATGAGGGAACACCATCTGGCGAAGAATCCACTTGCGATGATGAGGATGATGGTTGCTGCTGATTTGAGGTAGAAGACAATGACGAAGGCGGCGACAACTCTTCACTTGTTAAAAATGTTGCCATGATGATTTGGGTATGTAATTGCCTTTTATACTTTACTTCGTTGTTTCTTATTCCTTTTTCTTTTGTAGTTTATGGTGATGTAGTAAAAGTAGTAACACTGTTTGATTTGATTGTTGTAGCAATGGAAGCGAGATAGGTGGAAAAAGTGTCGCTATTATAATTGAGGTGAAAGGTTGTTTTGGCGGAAGCGTTGGTATGTTTGTCTAGAAAATAATCTAAACTTTTGTAAGGCGTTTTCGAAATCCAGAATCGTTGTCGATGGAGTTGAGTAAAGGCTTTGTGGTTTGCTGGTATATGTCGTAAATAATAATTTTCTCGGCTACACACAGCACAGCAAATCGGTAGTAATCAGTGAACGAGAATATCAGCAGCAATGCAAAAAAAATAAAAAAAAATAAAAGAGGGTATGTAAAATAATTGTTCCAATTTTTGAATAGACGAAGGTTTAATTTTTTTTTACAAAAATTACTCAGTCGGTCATTTGTCCCAATGTTGTAGAAAAAAGGTCAATGAGTGAAAAGTTGGCATGTGAAAAGTGAAAGGTGAAAATTTGGGAAGAAATTCTATACGGTCATTAATATGTATTTGTGTACATTATATACTAATATAATAGAAGATGTATACAAACGGCTAGTATCACAAAATGTTCCAGCAGCGCCACACTTGTAGTCGTATTATGGGGGAGTAGCGGAGGAGGTGTATCAACACGGAAGAGATGAAAATGAAAGTCAGTGGATATTTCTTTCTAATCTTGGATTTTCCCCCAAACTCTTATCTGATCACGACAACCTCTTGAACGTTTCTTTGATTGCAGTACCGCCTATGATTAAGTAATTCTTTAGCTTAATTACCGCAACTGTACTGTTAAGTGTAATAATGATAATGCAATTTGGAACTACTGATGATGTTACTGAAGATTTGGAGAAGGACTAGTGTGACGTCTGTCTGGACGTTGTTCTCCCTCTATGGTGGCGATGGGTAATGCGACTGGATATGGTTGGTGGATGAACAAGACGACTATAAGAGGAGAAAGATTTTTGTGACGATGATCACTATGATGATGATGGTGAAAAGCCAAGAGAAAAAAGGCAGTGGGGCAGTAAGTTTATGTTTCTTTGAGAGAGAGAGAGAGAGAGAGCGAGAGAGAATGAGAGAGAGAGATAGAGAATGAGTGTGTGTATGTATCTATGTGTATTTTTCTGATTGTGAGGGAATTTGCCAGTTAACTTAAGATTGAGTTTCGTCGACGGCAACTTCCTCCTCCTCCTCCTCCTCCTAATATTCATATGCAGCCAGCTAGAGCAACTTTATTTCCATCCATCCTCAATGTTGTGAACTCAGTACTCTCTCCATTCCTCCTCATCCTTCTCTTCTTCTCTTCTCATTCCACCACTATCAAACCAACAACGCCACAATTTAATATTATTATCGTGATACTACTACCAACTACTATACTGCTACCATGGCATGGGCATGATACGAGTACGACGATACAACTACCATTACTTGCCAAATGCAACTATAAAGCCCTAAACTATATCCTACTTTTCTCTCTCTCTCTCTCTCTCTCCGAAAATAAGAGTACGTTCGAATTGGGAGTTGTATGGATTGGAACAAACTTTGGAGGAACGAACCAACCAGCCAGATGTATTTTTTACGTATCCAAGGCGGACCACAATAACTACGTTATAATAATAATAACCTACTGAAACATACATGCATTACATACATATGAATATATATATATACAGATATATACCGTATATATTCATTCATTCATTCATTCATTCAGTCTTATGCAACACTCGCATATAAATATGCACGTTTGTATGCATGTATTTTATAGTCACTTCATTCATTGCCTGCCTGCTGATGTCTTCGGCCTTTTGCTATATATTTTAACGGTGTTCTCCATTCTCCTCCTCCTTTTATTATATAGTAAGATGAACAAGAAGACGAAGATAAAAAAACAGGAATAGTCTTTTCTCTCGTTTATAAAACTCGGGAAAGGTACGAAACACTACTTGGTGGTATTATTATTATTATATCAAAGTCAACGCGAAGAAGAGGAAGCCTATCCCAAAAATAAAATCTACGGTGGTATGTGCAAACACACGACGGTGTAGGCGAAGGGAATGAGTGTACTCAGTGTACTACTACCACCCAACATCGAGGAAACCGACGGAACAGCAGACAAGAACAGACAGACTCCTTGTCGCATTTTGTTTCGAAGACGAAGATGATGTTGGTTGCACATACAATTCGTGGAAAGGATAGAAAAGGAGTATCGCCAAAAAATATAGTGCACACTAAACACACACACACACACACCCAACTCGACACGAGAGCGAGAGAGAGAGAGAAAAAAAAAGTTAACATGCATAATAGTGAAAGAGATAAGTAAATACACACATTTTTTTCCACATGCATGTAGTTTGTTTGATCGAAACCTTTTATTTTTGTTTATATTCCCACGCGAAAATCGTTATTAAGCTCATTATCAGCCTCATCTTCAACAACATGACAACTTTCACTGTTCAAGTTCAATAACGTGAAAAAAAAAGTTGTGATAATAATGATGATAAAAAAATCCATGTAAAGAACGATAAAAGATTAAAGATACCGAGTGAAAGTTATTTAGAAAGTTTATTGTGATTGGTATAAATTTATAAAGTTCTTTCGTACCCTCTGATCTTTTTATTTATAATGATTTTGCAATGTCTGAAATGTCCAGGAAGAGAAACATGATATGACATTGGTGATTGGGTACACTTCTATTATTCACCTCAGACGGCTTATAATATTACTATTATTATTTTTTTATCAATATTTTTTTTATCGTTTAAACGTGAGTACTACTAGCGTAAAATATAATGAATGAAACGTTCAATATTTTTATGATGATGGATGACATACACTAAAGCTCAGGTGGTGGGATATATAGACTTTTATTTCTCTAGTAAAAATGTGTATGAATCTCGTCATTTATGTTTACACTGCCACCCACGCACACTCATCTACCTATGTATCCTATATCCAACTAAACAAACAAATACAATGCAGACAGTCCACAAGGAAGGTGTATATAATATTATGTATTCCAAAGGGGATTATGTTTTCATCGTTGTGTATATGTCCCTGACAACCATATTTAGAGGTACATATAGTTTGACTTGCATCCAGTCACTCACCACACAGAGTATAAAGTTATTTCATTCACTTTATATGCTTCATTCATTCAATCCCTTCATTCATTTATTGTGTTGGCTCATTCATTCACAAAAAAAAAGTTTACCAGTTTTGGAAATTGGTTGGAAGCATTATTATTATTATTATGCCTGGGTATTTTGGTCACAGAGAAAAAAATAATCCGTGCAAGGCTGTATTGAAGTATGCAGTAGTAGTAGTGTATGATGTGATAGGAAGGATTTATACAAGATTGATTTTGTTTCACAAGAACCTTTTGATTCGCTTGATTCAAGTGATTTGCTGCAGGGCTTTACCTATATACTCATTATTACGTAATCCTTGCAAGAGGGTATAATTGCTCTTTTAGGCTACTTTGGCTGGCCGCCATAGTGAGCGGGCTAAAGTGGCTGCAGCAGCAGTAGTATTATTTGGGATAAAAGAGAGAATAGAAAAATTTGATTGACCGATTACACAGACAGGATGTTCTCCAGACAAAGTACCTTGTTACCTCGCTACTTGGTTGAGAAAGTTTGAATTATATACAGATAGGGATAAGTAGGTAAAAACAGAGTTTTGCGAGAATGGCCAAGCCCCTGCCCACGCTTTCCTTTTTTCTTTTTATACACATACCTATACCACCTATTTTTACGGTTCAAATTGTAACACTCCACAAGTCCACACACATACACACACATAGTAACAAAACAACAACTAAAGTACCATGGTGATCATTGATCATCTAGAGCGAACAATAAAAAAACTCCATACTCCTGCTCAACTACTGCTGATGACGAATTTCGCCAAAAACGGGAGAGTAATGTCGAGAAAATTGTGTGGGTAGATAATAATAATAAAATAATAATGATGGATGTATGGATGGTAGGATTTAATAAAAATGCAAAGTAGTACAAAAGATTCTATTTTCCATGCAATCCTCCAACATTCCCATCATTATTCTTATCACATTGTCATCATCATTCAGTATAGAACATGCATTTACTATATATTAGCATTTACATACATGTGTATGTATGTATCTCAAATCTTTAAGTATGAGCAGGTTTCAAATTTGTACTGCTACTTCTACTACTGCATTGACACGATAACCAAATTATATTACTTTCTTTTGTGCAATCTTCATTATTGTATCTACAGAGCAGTCACAGTAGTCAACATCATCATCATCATCATCAGGTGGCCATTCATATGGATCTTACACGATATGGAGGAATTTGGATGCTGGAATGAAATACGAAGAGACGAAGAAAAGAAGTAAAATTAAAAACGTAAAGTGTAGTTGAGTTTTCACATCTCGATCTCGTCATCTCTCATTTCACAACTCGTCTTGCTCCGTAAACTGCATACGTCCAGGTCACACTCGTACAATCAGCATCAACAAGCTATATGCAACACAAAACCAGCAGCAGCAGCAACCAAGTCGGGCAAGTAATCAAAAAAACGATGCGGTAGAGAGTTAAGTTTGAATTGAATGATAATTATGAAGCTTGGAATTTGAGAGGCAGCGAGAGAGAGAGAGACAGAGGGAGACAGGGATCCATATGGGCAAATAAAGAATTTTCCGTTTTGAAATCCGAACTGCACCGAATTATCCAGTCGTTTACTTCCGCCCACACACACACACACACACACACACACACACACACACACACACAATTATGGATAATACGTACATGTGATATGCAGTCTATAGACTATCGCTATAATCACACACCACCATCTTTTACAGAGAACGAGGGAAAGATTAGGATATATTATATTACATGTAACTGATGCCAGATTGTTGTTTGTATAACGAGAGATTATGATTATCATCATCCGTCAGTCCCACCACCATCCGCCATACAATCTTAGCAGTGCCCCCGCCGTCCGTTATCACAGTATACTATAAATCTAATATAAAACAACACAGCCAGTTTTCGAATGCTGTGTTGGATCTTGGGTGTTTCATCTGCCTTCCACCATTCCAGCAGCAGCACCACCCCTACTCAAAAGACTAACGACGCAAAATTTCTCTGTAACGCCGTTCGATAATAAATAATGAGCATATCATATTTTTTTTAAACATATTGCATGTCTCGTGCGGATATTATTATTGCTTCTTGTAGAAGTATGGAATCAAAAGACAGGAAAGTCGAAGACGACAAGTATGTTGTAAAATAGTCAAGTCAAAATCATTTCTCATATATCCTTTCAATAACAAAATTATTTAAACAAAAATAAAATAATGTCAGCCACCATCAAATATGAATGTTCCAGCTTCTTCTTCAAGTCATGGTAAAGTTTTTTAGCGGCAACAACGCAAAAGGAAGAAAGAAAGACTGCAGCTGGCGGCGCGTCGTCCTACTTTTCATTTTCAGACACAAACAGCGAGTGGGTTCCGGAAATCGATGCTTTCCATATAAACCTTATTCTGCTGGCATCCCACTTGTTGAGAGTCAATATATCGTTATATTATTATTATTATTATTTGTTCACAGCGCGGTAGTTGTGTTGCAAGCCATACAACTTGGTATTGTGGCGTGGCACCGTTGTGTTTTAGCTCACTTCACATGTTTTTCCACCTGCTGCACTTCTAATTCCTAAACACGAATAACTGCCATCTTGCCAGTAAGTTACAAGTAAACAGGTACTTATGTCCTAAAAACCCCAACAATTTTCTACAAACAGAGTCGCAATCATTTTTTTTCATCTGTATGTGTACATCAGAGAGTATGTACCATGTGGAAACTTTCTATCGACTTGACTGTCTTTAATATTCAATGTACGCATTTAAATTATTCACGTTTCAGAAAGATTTATATTTATTTATATCACATTGTCATGATGAGATTCTCGTTTGTTTGATACAATATATTGCACTTTTATTTTATATTTGCAGGAAAGCTTTGACGATAAATATTACACAGTTTTTTTATATACTATTTACGTAATAACGGAATCGTTATCATGATTTACCAGGAGATGCGATTGTTAATTGATTGTTGTACATTATGGAATTACTTCAAGAATACAAGTATAGGGTGTATCATGGTATGGTAGTGAGATAGCGTTAAAAAAATAATCAGCCAGTGAATAAAACATGTCATGTTATTATTATGACACATGTAAAACACATAAAACACAAACAAAAAAACAGTAAAACTTTAACACAAAACAAATGACTTCTTACACCGTAAAACTTAAATAAACACAAAAATATAAATTCGTCAGTTAGAAACTTAAAATAGTCAATTTAAATGTGGATGAGAACAGCACTGTATGGATTTACGATGAAAAGATTTTAGTCAATTATACGAGCGCCGCCGGTACTCATTTCCGGAAAAAAAATAAAAATAAACTGCACAGGATCATGTTTCTGCTCATGCATTGATTGATAACTGTTACATAATCAGTTTTATTGCTTGCAGTAAAATTGCTGTTCCATATTCCTATTGCCCCAAAATAATAAAGCTAGTCATTTTTGTACATTTGTAACATTAACTAGACAAATACATTGTTAAACTTGAGTTGTAAAATGGGATTCATGACAATCCTCAACAATACTCATTTCATATGACTGAGCAAAGTTTTGGCAACTTCACAATTTCTGATGAACATTAAAATCTCGGCTTTGAATAATTAAAGGTGGTAATGTTTATTTATTATTTAGCTTTCCATCTTTTTGAGCAGGCATTATTATTTTGTAGTGTTTGGTTAAAAACCTTTATAACCTTTGATTAATTCAAAGCTGTAAAAGAAATTCATATTCGTTCATCAATTACATTCATTAGAAACTGATTACTACCACCCAGCGATCCATGTATTTTTGGTGATCGGGAAACTCAAAAACTCGCTTGCGTAAATTATGGGTGTTCATTTATAATTAAAATATTCTCGGTTGTCGGTGAACAATCGTCATAGTCATCATCGTGTAGTAGTTACCTTCCTTGCAAATAGTACTCAACTTACATTAATTTTAACAACAAAGACACAAACACGCACACATGCACGTTACAAACAAACGGAATGATACAATTTGATCATTCATCCACATGCTGTGATAAATAATGAATAACACAAAATTAAAGCATGTCAATTGTTTTTAAATGTCACTGCAAAACTCAACAGCGAAGCGGCATCATTAAAATGTCTCCTTGGACACGGCGACATGATGACTCTTTGTCTCCTCATTCCCTTTTCAGTTGTCTCCTCCTTCTTCTCTTCATCCTCACTTTGTGGCACGTGATTAACTAATCATTATCATTTCGACAGAAACCGACCATCATAATCATCAACCAAAATGAATATCAAAGAAAAACAAAACACAAAAAACGTTCTACATTTACTTACTATCTTATTTTTTAAAAAATAAAATAAAAAACTTTGCTAAACAAAATAAAATAGACCAGGCAAAAATAACTCAAGACGAATGATGAAGTTAGCAAATGGGAAACAAAGACTGATAGCTTAAAATCTTACTAATTTTTAACAATGCTAACATTTTTTAATTATCATTGTTTTCCTGTACTGCTCTCCTTCGTGCTATGCTAACTGGATGGCTCATCGCAGTAAGTTGTAAATATTGGAGACTGTTTTTGTTGTTGGTTTAGATTATGAAACTAGGCATGAAACCCCCGGAAAACGGGCTTAGCATTAAAGGAACAGGTTTCATTCCAGCATGTATTTCAATTTGACCACGATAAGCCAAAAATTAGGCAACAATAATTAAGCAATAATTCTAACTTGTCTGACTTGTTTCAGTGCTATTGCAATGCAGAGAATAAATTTTAAACTCTGTTAAATGTATATATATATCACTTTTATCGTAAAAAATGTATCAACAAACAATATATTATGCTTTATAATTGTCCTATATAAATGTTAGCGTTATTCCTTATATCTCAGTAAGCTGCTGACATGATATTTTCAATAATTGTTAACCCACTTAGTTTGAACGTACGTTAAAACTGCTAAAACAGCAAACTAAAATTGGTTCGTAACGAAAAGTAAGCTCTTATATATGTGCGTTTATATATTTATAAGATGGCTTAAATCTGTTACACATTTTTATCCTGCTGCAATGCAACACAAGGCAAGGGAATGCATTTTTTTCAGCTGAGGATGTATCCATTCATCTCATCCATTCTCATCTCATTATCCACCACCACCGTCAGGTCCATTATAAAAACTACATAGCTAAGAGCAGGGGAAGCAGCATCATTGCTATTGCTATTGTGCTTCAGAGGTTTAGTTTGTTGTATTATATGGTTGAAGTTAGGAATTGGGACTATTGGGATTGGGATATTTGCTGACCGCTGAACCTCGAAACACGCTGAACATCCAAACACCCTAACCCTCAAAAACACGCTGATCCCAGAAACACGCTGCTGAAAGCCGAAAAATGCTGAACCTCCAAACAATTAAGTTAAGGTTTGTAAGGTTTAACGGGTAGGCTATTTTGAAACTGTAGTTAGGTTAGTTAACTGACATGGAACAATTGACTAGTTCAAAAACTATCATCGTTAAAGCTAACCTAATTAACGTCAATTTAATTGTTCCGATGTTCAGCGTGTTTTGAGATTCAGCCCAAATCCCCCAGAAGCTTACTTCAACCTATTGTATAATTTCCCATCATGCATGGACAAGGATTTTTTTGTTGTTGTTGGTGTGATGATGAAGATGAGCAGTTTGCGTGCTATTAGTGATTTCATACTGCGAACCAACGAATTATACATATTTCATTTGATAGGTATATACTTTAATCTTTTCGAATCAAATTAAAATTCGTTTTGATGTGGGATAATTTTGTTTGGTTTCCACTTTGTATAAAATAATTTTGTGATGAAGAGGCGAAAGATTATTTTAAAAATTAAACTCATGAAACTCAAATAAGTATAAAAACTCGTACTTTTCTTGATACACTCCCGCATTTGGTGAACAATGTTGGTCTTTAGTTTTTAATGGTTTTTTAGACTAGGGTTGTGTTGAATTAGGCCATGATTTAATACAAAATTTTAAACACTGGCGATGTCTGTTTGATTTTGAATATGATAAAATTATTATGATAATAATTAATATGATTTTTAACCCCAACTCAAATGGTCTTTAATGCATAAAAGACCAAACTTTTTAATATCAGCAGCCCAATAAATGAGCAGTATAAATGACCACGGGATTCAGAGTGAAGCAAACTAGACGAAGCAAACCGTGAATCTTGATTATAATTTGATTGCTCATAATACCAGGGTGTGTAGTTATTTAGCGTATGACCTAATCAAATCTGACCTAGTGTAAAATAATCATCATAAATTACTTCAAAAGACAAACATGAGCATTTTTAATGCGAGGGTGTAATAGGAACGTACCGTTTATTGTAATTATTGAATATTTTTCGTTTTCAGTTTTGGACTCGAGTGGTACAATTGTGGGACATCAAAACTAGTTTTAATTTAGACATCGCTCTAATGGCTATTTTATTCAATTTAGTAACTTACTAATTAATTGAGATGACAGTATAAATAAATAATTGTACTATTATAATTAAGCAAAATTAGTCTACCGATGGCGGAAACAGAAACCACTCAAAATCAATTTTTCTCTCTGACAACTGAGATACTTCTTTGACCATTTAACATGTACAAGAAATGAGACCGGATCAAGTTCACATTGAATTAATACGAACTCGATGAGATATTACTGGAATCGATTAGACGGTATCAGTTATTAAAATTATAACCAACATCATGTTGACGTTGCGTTCTTCGGAAATGTATTTAGAATTAAAAAAAAAAGAAACCAAGCATATTTTTAAAATGGGAAGTGAAATGTTTTGCTTCAAACTAAACTTTGCAGAATAATATCATGTTAAACATTATTTTGTACACAACTAAATAGTTTCTTATTCTAATATCACATTTTGAACTTGCGTTCAATTAACATTCCTCGTGTTTGCTGGTTGTGGAAATAGAGTATGAAAATAAATTATTAGTTGGTTGTTATGCTGATTTTTTAAAAAGATACCTACTTAACATGAAGTGCTAGCTGAAGAGTTTGCTTGCGGTGTTGCGAATGGCAGTTCATTTTCATTCTGGCTTTCTACTTCTCTTAGAATCTCGTCAAATTCGCTGTAAAAGTCTTGGTACTTCAAATCTTCCAAAAGGAGGGTCAATATCTGTCGAAGAAGCTTCCTTTTGTCCACTACACCCTATAATTTAAAAAAAATCAACATCAAGGTAAAGAGACTGAAGTTCTTACTAAATGCTCAGGAAATAATGTGCTTAGTTTGACCAAACTTACAATAATAGTTGGGACCCACTTTGAGGTAAACCTGGCGGCGGAGTGAGTGGGTCCCAAGAGATCTTCGCACAACTGATGCAATTCCTTTTCCAAACCATGAGTAGCTAACGATTTGGCAAGTGCTATGAGCCATTGTTTAATTCCTTCGGGGTTTTTCATTTCTGTACACGTAGCTAACTTCAGTTTGATATGTGACACGATTGCAGGTTCTGGTTTGCTTCGCAATCTTCCGCTCCCACTGAACAGCATCATTCGATTCGAAAGTGACCCGTCGTTTGGGTTTATTAAAAGCGGTGCGGATACAATGCCACGTGGATCGGATAAAAGAAACCTTAAAAGTAAAATAAATATGATAATGCATATTTAAAATTATGTATACCAAAAAAGGTGTGCACACAGTATGGCCACTAACCATGTGGTAAGCTCGGCACTGTACATGAACGTTCTTCCCGTGTTCAGTACGATGATTGGGAGACCGCCCGCAGCCAATTGAATACGAGATATGTCCAGCACACGTTCTGTTAAAAAATATATTTGATAATTTTTTCCTCAATGATTGAAGATTGATTGCTCTTTCTCGATCATTTCAAAATAAAAATATATTACCTTTTTCAGAGTCACTGTATGTAAGTAAAGGAAGCAAGGATTCTGACTTAAGAACTACACTTTTCGTATGAATATTCCAAACATGGATAACTGCTTTTGACGTAACGACCACGAGAAAAGGTCCATTCTGTACAGTTTTGCTGGGATGCCCGGATAGCATAATGGGTGGAAATGCGTAACGTCCTTTGATATCCAACACATGCGCCGTCGCATTCTCACAAACGATCACTATTCTATGCATATCACCAGTTAATCCGCAAATCGGGGCATCTGTGCACATGGTCCATTCCAAGCCGCTGAGCGAAGTGTTAGCATGGCAACACACCAGCTGATGGCAAGTTCCATCATGACGCTGAAAATTGTTGGTGACTTGTAACGAATAGCTGCAATCGGGCTTAGAATTCACTTGCAGATGCAACATTGCCTCGGCTTTCATTGGAGGAAGACGATGATGATGACTCTTGGAAGAATATGATTCTGTTCTTGACGGAGATGTCCTGAGGATGACTGGTCGCGGTGGAGGACAAAGCCCAATAGAACTTGTACTAACTATTGAGGAGGATCCTGCCCCTTGATGATGGCTAAGTTTTGAGATATCCGTATTTTCGGTAGTCGGTGTACCAGGCGTTATCAATTTGACTTTCTTTGTCACCTTAGGAGCTTCTTCTGGAGCATTCTTGTTTTTCTTTCGAACCGCTATCAAGTTAACCGGTGGCTGACCACCGCCTGATGTTGACGTAACAGGAGGAGGAACACTTGAATGCGCATCCTTCTTAAGAACTGAAGTTGGAAATGTTGATACATTTTGAAGAGGCACGGAGGAGGTAGTAGCACCTACAATACAACTATTCCCATCAGTATCAGCCTTCACTACTTGAGCTTTGTTATTATCCTTATTGTTTACGCATTCACCCACACTGGTATCACCTGCTCCTGACGTGCCATTAACTACTACACTTTCACTTGTCCCAAGCTTGGTCTCACTTCTTACGCCTGCATCCTTCACATTCTCGCCGTCTCCATTTAATATCCCTTCTTTGGAAACCCCATCATCATCAGTCTTTGTTCTACTATCATCTCCACTTTCACCGGTAGACACAACGTGCACTGTGCCATTTCCATTAACCAATTTTGCAGATGAGGATAGTGGTGTGTCCCTCTTAACCTCCAAAGATCCTCCAACGATGCTCACTGCATCCACATCCATTGGTTCCGTCCCATTGGTGTTTCCATCAGACTTAACGCATTTGTTGTTAAGATCATCATTACAGTTTGTATTGCTCGCAGAGTTCCCATTCGTTGTCACTATCCTGTCATCCGTTTTCCCTTCAGTTTCCGCGGCACTTTCACAGTTGTTCCCAGTAAACCCTTTCACGTTCTCAATACTAGAGACCATATCCTTTCTCCAGTCTTGCGCTGTTGTTTCAATTTTCCCAACAACATCGTCCTTGCACTTTACTTGCATAAAGATGGCTTGTTCACTACATAATAAAATGAAAAGGTCCTTTTACGTTCATAAATAAATATTTTCTATTACTTTCTTTAAATATTACATTAGTAGTACCAACCTATCTTTTACTTTTCTTGGACTATTACTAATAATATCGATGTTACTATCAATACTGTTCGTTTCCTCGTTCCCAATAATCGATATGCCTGACTGTTGATTTGTGACATTACTCAAAACCAACTTTCTATACGCAAAAACTCGAGCCATGCTCCTACTTTTTTTTAAATTCACTTGCTTTTTAACTTATAGCCTACTCGAGTTTACTCACCAGACCCTGATCTAAACCGTTAAATCCCATGAAGAACAATTAAAATGTTTTAATATGTTGGGATATGGAATTACTCGCACATGCTTAAAATGTCAGAGGTTATACATTATCTAAAAACTTGAATGAAATTTTACGCAAATCTTGACGTTTGTTAAATGATAGCACTCAAGCGGTGGTGAAATGAAGCTACTTTGCTGATAATAAAAGTTTGATGAAGGATTGAATATATAATTCAAATTAGTACATGACGATACATAATTACATTACTCACTACTACCACACTGCAACCAGGATAACAGCGGTAGCAACAAGATATAGTATGAGTATTATCACAGTGAACCGCCAAGAAGAAGACACTAACATAACAATGTTATGCTCTTCACGCCATCGCATTCTGTTTGTGCTATGATGATGCCGTCAAATGGTCTATCCTGTATTCATGGAAGGATTCACACAGGATGGTGTGCGTGTAGAAAGACAAAAAAAACACGGTAATACGGGTGAAAATACAATGGGGAGTGGGTTTAAAACTGGATTGGGTAGGTAGAAAATAGTATTAGTAGACTGTCAAGGAGAAAAGCATATATAGGAATTTGTTAGCCCCCGTGTTCATGTGTGTAGTAGTAAAGAAGTACAAGTTTGAAGTTAGCCGAATTGAGGGAATCCAACATTTCATAAATGCAATGTGTTTTTTAGCCGAAAGCCGAATTACCACGAAAATTAGCCCAATCCAATTTGAAATACATTAATATAGCCGATGAAAACTCAATTTAAAATAATTTTAAACTTGAAACTATACAATATGTATATCAGCTTTTGCATTACAACTTTACATTAAAAACTACTTAGGTATATATTATACCTGTGAGCATGGATAAAATAGCCATTTAGCATAGCACTCATTTTTTAAGTATTAGAGTTCGATAGATTGGACATGAGCTGACAATACATGACAATTGGGCATTGAGTGATTAGTAAATGCTATTTACCATCACTGGTGCTGGCCCCACGCATGTTTGAAGTACCAAGTCAAATAAACAACCAAATTACCCCCGAAGAGAAGGGGGGTTGTTTATTTGACGGAATTATGTATTATTATTATTTATTATTTGAGTCATGTAGCATGTGCGTAGCAAGTTTGGGTTGGTAAATATCTAGTTTATTGTCCACGGGACACCGGACCTCTAACCATTTATATGATGTACATAGTATTTATATCATTATATCATACAATTTACCAATTTATCTTATGTAGTAATGAATGAACCTAAGCTACTATACACTATACGTCAAAGATGCTGCTTTAGCTGTTCCGAGTTCCGACTTACTATATAACCACCTATTGAGCTGACGGCAAACAAACCTTCGTCAGCAATTTGAGGATGCTGACATTGGATGTATGACATTACATATTTGATTTAATAACAACGATGCGATAACAAAATATTCTGAGAATAAGGTCAATGGACTATTTGATTTGAATATCTTGTATCATCAACTTTCATGATATTCATGCACTTGATTTGAGGACCATAACATATAGCACACTAAATTAGAATAATGTATATAAAGTACCTTAGTGCGATGGCTTGTTCCCCATCGGTCGGTGGCAGCAAGAATTTTGGTGTAATACGTCGTCTTCCATCGGCAGTTCTTGTTTCGATCTGCTTATCTGTTGGACCTTTGATCACTGGTGATGGCGGTGGTTTATTCTGAGATTCCACTGAGCTATTCTCTATGTTATTTGATGACTGAGCAGCTACTGCGTTGCTTTTGGCTAGGAACACTTCCAAATTTTGGATTATATCACAGTTATCCGTGGATCCAACACTTTTCCCGTATAGCTTATGGTAAAAATTAGCCTGTTAAATCATTTAAAATTGCGGGTTATAATTTTTTAGTTCAACTTTAACATGTCACAGGACACAAATGACAGTTTGGGTAAAAATACATTGTATTTTGTGTTTCCATTCTGATAACAGCACTCAGAAAAGCAATTTGTAATTTTTATGTTTTTAATGCATCCTCATGCCACTGATATTACACATCGTTTTGCAATGTAGCAAAAAATTATACCTCTCTGTTCCTCTGAGATAATGGCTTGACTTGTGTAGTCACCCAGAAAATATTTAATACACACAAACTTGCGTTATATTTTATCTGAATTTAAAATAAAATATTGTTATTTTGTACTGTCCATCGTATGTTGACAATAAAAGGAAAAAAGTTTGATTTTAATATTGTATTTTGACTAACCAGCAGAGTTGTGGGAAATACTTTTTCTCAAAATACAAAATACAAAATACATTTTTTGTCAAAATACAAACGTATTTAAAATACTTTATGTACTTTTACTGTGAAAACACAAAATGCACATGAATTTTTCAATTTAGAGACGCAGTGTTAGCAATTTACGCACCATCATTTCATGGTCGACATTAAGATTAGTCATAAGACTAACCAAAATATGATAAACCTGCATGATTTTATCATCTCACTGCAATGCACTGTCAAAAACTTAAGTATAATAGGCATTGAGTGTGCTCAAACGCAAGAAAAGAGCGTTCAAAAAGCAAAAATGTATTTTGAAAAAGTATTTTGTATTTTAAATACATATTCTCAATGGAAAGTAAAAATACAAATACATTTTCGTAAATGCCTAAATCCTAATTACAAAATACAAAAATGTATTTTAAATACGTATTTGACCCACAAGCCTGACTACCGGAAGCGTTTTATATTTTTAACTAGCAACAGTGTATTTTGCCCCTTATGAATAAAACTGCAAGGCATAATCCTTAAAAACTAAAAAAGTCCACATGAAGGTTAATTACCTTTTCTTCGATAGATAAAGGTTTCCCAATTTCCTTCCACGAGAATTGAGATACTGCTACAGATCCATCCCATGAGCATGCCATCATCACAGTGCCACATGAAGACCACGACAAATCCATAACAGAGTTTGTAAACAAGTCTTTGATTACAACCAAAGGTCGTTTCAGTGCTGTTGACCAAATTGAGACGGACCTATCACGAGAGCCGAGGGCAACACAACAGTGCTTCATGCGACTGCTGTCTGTCCTTCCGTGCATTATGTTTCCATTAAATTTCTATGGCAAAAAAATATATATTACGCTGATAAGATTAATGATTATTTTTTAAATGTAAACTTAGCCATTTCCAAACATTTCAATTCTTACCACGCAAACGACAGCTTTCCTATGGCCAACAAAATCTTTATCAGTTTTCCATTCAGTTCGCTCAATAATCTGAGCCGTTGGACCACCTCCATTCATAGCGTGAGCGGATACAAGGTACGAGCCGTCTGGGGACCAATCTAATCTCAACACATGGGTTGTAGCGCCACACTGAAAAAATAAATCAATTACGTAAATGCCAAACGTATTTTTTAAATCAATGAAAAATATAGATTAACAAAATACCTCCACGAAAGGGTCCTGAACGCAATGTTCCATTTCCCAATCAGTCACTCTCCAGATTTTCATGGTTTTGTCGTCCGACTGACTTGCTAAATACTTTCCAACGGGATCCCACGTAACCCCCTTTACCAAACTGTTGTGGCCTTTGATGGTAGTGATAATTTGAGGAAAATTTTGTGCATCCCACACAATTACCGTATTGTCCACTGAGGCAGATGCGAGATATCTATCTCCAGGTGACCAAGCCAAATCTAAAACATCTCCTGTGTGACTTCTGAGCATGGATGAGGTCTTCCATTGCTCTAAATTTGTTTTACCAAATGCACTGTGCTGAAATGAGGTACTGGTGATATTTCCTGAGTATTTTGAGACCAATTTCCAAATGATGATGACTCGATCATCGCCACCAGAACACAAATATTTTCCAGATTTGCTCCACCGGACACAGTTCACACATGCTAATCGACAATAAAATACCAATTATATTTGTCGTCCAGTTTAGCCTAGTTACTAACCTATGCAAACATATTTATATGCACTTTCTTAATTGAAATAACGAATTAAATAACCACACATAAGCCTTACCGTTGTGATGATCCAGTTGGCATAATAATTTCGGAACCGAGAGATCTTCTTCCTTGGACAAAATTGGCTGCATGTTCCAAATAACGACTCGTCCAACAGAGTCATTGCCTAATATAAATTAATCATGTCTTTGTTTATTTAAAAAGGTTGGAATCTGAGAGTAAAATCCTCGCCGCCCAAAGATACTCAATGCTTGCATGAATGAGTACTTTTTTTTGCACCATAATATGCACATAACCACCAAGCGTAAAAGAAAGTAGGGCGTTCGCGTCATCTCACCTTGACCACCAGTGACCACTCTGGAATCATCCGGATGAATATCAATGGAAAAAATTGGGTTCCCATCATGATGCAACCATGAAGGCTTCAAAAGTCTCATGGCAAACTATGCACTAATTCTGTTTAGATGATTTTCCGTGAAATCACCGCACGTAAATAAAACAAAACAATATGAAAAATGTATAATTTTGGATTGTCGCGTGTAAAAGCGATTTCTGTCGTTTTCCACCTCACTTTAAATTATCCCGCTTGACTTTTTGCACTTTCTTCGCACAAAATTTTTCATCTGACAACTATTCCCACACAAAATAATCATGGTCTCGAACGTAATTGAAATATGGAAGCACCGCCCATAGCAACACAAACTCGAACAAACTGCACAATCCATATATGCATTCATCAGTCATTCGTGTCCACTTTCCCAATAGTAACTTTCCCTCCTAGAGAAAAAATAAATTATTCCATGCCATGTCACAAGTTCACAAGATTTCTTATATGAATTTTTATCCATTTGTGAAACAACGATATTCGACTTTGCCGAATTCGAACGCCGAAATGTGCACGCTTTTACAAACAAGTCACCAAACGTCAACTCTATAAAACGTCACAATGTGTGCGTCAATAAAACCAGGCTGAACTGGTACACACAAGCTGGTCATTTTGCACGACTTTATATATTGTCTCGATTTAATGTCATTTTATCATCCTATTTATGGTCCATTACTTTGCTAAATGATCATGCTTCCACAAATCCACTGTTGTCACCCTCAGGTTTATCAGCTTTCTTTTCCAAAGTGGGAGATTAGATTAAAAATGTGTAAGAAAAAGTGCAGCGTCGAATGTCGTGTGTGTGTAGCACGCTAAATAAAAAATGTGCAAATGAGTAGATTTAATTTGAATTTTTTTTGATTACACAGCATAATATCAGTTAAACTTAATTTATATTTTATTCTAATTATTATTTTTTTTTTTTATCAAAAAGTTTTGGCAGAGATAATATTGCTGATCCTATTGTGCTCGTCGTCTGGTGCAAATGTATAAAAAAATATGCTTTTGATGCATAAACGTGTACAATAATGTGGGAAGGTGTAGAATCCAAAACCAAAAACAGGGTACAAATACCAATGAATGTACAATTTTATTAGATAGCCAATAAAATATATAGTGAATAATAAAATTAAAATTGTGAGATGAGAAGGTATGCATATGCAGTATATGCAATGCAATAGGTAATATGTAATACGCTGCTGATATAATCACCATCATCATCAACCTGAGGGTCTCCGAAATGAGATTTGTACAAGCTTGTCTGTTCAGCCGTCCGGCTGTCCCCAATATATCCTATAAGCAGTTAAGACTTTTCAAATATGTTGTTGGAAATCTCGATAAGTCAGGACCATGCACATGTAGCTCGGGTGAGTTCGTTTATCAGGTCAAACGGTGTGCACACCTTTAAATAAAATGTCAGACTGTATTTTACTCTCATATTACGTAATACTTTGTAATACCTCATTCGAAAGTACTCATATAGTAGTGCTTGAAAAGGGTCGAGTATTGAAGCAAACGGTTGCTCAAGGGCGGAAAATGTTTCACCCTTGTATTTACATAAAATCATAAACTGATCTTAATGCGTGGGAAGGTTAATTATAGACCAAATTTGTCACCGTTATATACTCAAGATACTACATATATGACAAGCCTTTATAGCGAGAGGTGACTGGAGGTGACTGCATTAATACTACTGTAGTCATGTTACCCCTGGCACCCAGGAGACTGGGAAGGATTAAAGTTTTCAACTGAATATCAAAAATATCTTTATACGATAATAATCAGTACAGTTAGTACAACAGACAATTAGTACGGTTAGAAAAGTTAGTTTTACTTGTACTTAACTGCTGTTTAATAATTTCGTAGAACTTCTTTACAACTTGCAAGGCTTTTATATGATTAAGAGGATGCAGGGAGAAGAACTATTATTTCATCAACAACAGGATTACTATGTTATATATATGTTGCAAAGAGTACATGGGATAAACGCCACCGTCTCTACGCACTAAAACATGGCACGGTAACCTTGTCCTTTCTTTTTTCCTGACTGATATCATGGAGATGAAGTTCTATAATGGTAATTTATTTTTGTTTGGGGGAAAAACTAATGCTAGCTGAGACACAACAGCAATACTACTGGAGGCAGGTTTCAGTAAGCTTTGATATTTTGTTTGCCCATATAAAAGAATAAGATGCGACGTATGCATTATGACAGAAATTGTTTTGTGAAATGGTAAGTAGAAAGTAGGCAGGCATCATGAACAATTCTGAAAACAAAAGAGAATATTTTATGGAATTTTTTTTGGCACAAGCGGGGGGAGGGGAGCACACATTGAAAGTGGAAGGATGTAAAAAACGGATGAATGCGAATGATGCCATAATGATGCCGATGACTTCTTAATCTTAGGTAAGCATGTTTTGAAGTTGTGATGAGATGTATATCATATATCTACATATATCTACATGTATGTAGGTATGCCAAAGTCAGAGAAAAACAAATTGTATAACTCGACTTACTCGACTGTTTGATATGCAAGATTGTGTGATTTGATAAAATATTATAATGATGAATGGAATTTTTTACCGCATAATCAATGCAAAAAATCCAAGTATTGCTTAATTGTAGAAATCTTGGAAAAATACGTAGATCATAAGACATTTTAATTTTAAATTGTTGCGTTACAAAGGAAATTTTTATTATTATTTGCATACCAAAAAACAAAAAGTGGCTTTAAATCAACAGCAAATAATTTGATCACATAACCTAATTATTTATACATTAAATATAGTGGTTTAATCATTTTGCACAATAAATAACGGTTTGTTGACATCACAGTCTTTTGGTGTCGCTTGAATTAATTGGAAGCGCCAATAGTTAATTGAACTATTAATATGCATAAAAAACTGATATGCTGAGTCCATGACAAACAAAAAGAAACCAAAAGAATAAAAAATTAACTCTTAAGAAAACTTTCGAACATTTTGTCTTTATTAATTTCTGTGACTTGTTCCATAACCGAAATTGGGGCATCATGAGAAATAAATGTGCATTCACATACTAAGTAGATTTTATGCGTAGTATATTTTAACGCTATCATCCAATCAGTTAATGCGAGCCGCTTGCTTGTCGTCTGATCCAAATCAAATTGCCCTAGCAACTTCCCTTTGGACATTTGAAGCATTAATTTGAGTCCATGTGTCGCATTTAAAGACACTGAAAAAATGATTTAAAAAAATGAAATGTATAGAACATGGAATATAATATACACAATCTTAACTTCAGACAAGCTACATACAATTTATCATTGATAAATGATTTCTTTTGTGCTACCAATAACTACGATCACATACATAATAAATCAATTCATAAATATTTGATTTACCTGTTCAACAAAACATCATATTTCTCATGTTTTTTGCAGCAACTTTAAAATATCAAAAACACAAGGTTTGACTTGTACAGATGCGGGCGATTGCACTTCAGTTAGCTGAGCAAAATTCAACAACGGCTGTCAATTGCCAATGTCCTTTTTTCCGTTGTCATGTCATGTCCACTTCAATCAGTCGCCCATCAAGAATCGATCTTGAATCAAGTGAAACTGCAGGTCGTATTGACGCTTGGTTAGAAACTATAAAGCAAATATTAAAAATATAATTCATTTCGTATTTTGCTCGTAATAGTGTAATAATTAATTTAATAATAATACTGCTTCAATCTGTTCTGCTTTCACATACTAGAACAAATTCGCGTCATTGTTCCGTGATATGCTTTTCCAGGTAAATACTTTACAAGTTAAATTACCACTAACTCACACACCACTCAAAATAACAAAAAATTACCACCGTAAATTGAAAACCGATTTACAATTAAAACATGCCGGCTACATTAAGCTTAAAGTTTTGCAACTCTTATACTTTTTAGTGTTGGACTTGAACTGATTGTTTTGAGAAAGTCTATCCAACATCTGTTTTTCAAATTTCGTTCTTGTTTCAGATGCGACGAATTGAAAATGCACAAGCCGTCAACATGATCCATGTGGAATTCGAGGTTTTCGTGATTGAGCCCGTTCACACTAGCTGGCTGTTTTGCTCCGTTCGTCATTTTCGTGCGAAGCCATTATCTCTCTCCTCTGCTCTCTCTCTCTCGCTCTACCTTTTTCCCTAACAACTTTTATTAGTCCAATGCTCTTGATTCCTCCACCACCACCACCATGCATTCCATTCATACTCTTTTACTCCGCCGTGGTGATAGTGCAGTGGTGGTGCTGATGGACTTCTGCAAAAACGGGGGAAGAAATGTGCAGTGCTGCCAGTTTAGTCAGCTGACCTCATTACTCATTAAGTTTTCCCCAAGAAACTGACAATAGATGGCGGCTGACAGGTGTGCAGTTGAAACTCGAAACCCGTCGAGTTGTTACCAGCAAAACAAACATGCAATCGAGATTCTACCAACATCACCGTTCAACATCACCGTTCTGTTGAACGAAAATTCATGAATTTTTCGGCGGCAAGGTCAAACCTTGTCTTGCTCTAGCTTTATCATTATCAGCTTCAAAGAGAGCAGTGCCCCTGCTGATCCAGATGATTTTTATCCTTTTATTCGCTGTTATTTCAAGTAATTAATAAAAAGCGTTAAGACTGATATAAATGAAACAGGGTTTTAAAATCGAAAGAGAAACGTTGATAAAAATTCACTAGAAAGTGCATCACCCTTACATTTCGTTAGAGCTTTATCAGGTACTTGAGTCCAGTCATTTAATTTGAAATAAGGTTTTTTCGCAGAACAGTAGCTTGCATACAAAACATGTTCACAGTCAGCTTAATGAGATTATTAATTTAACAATAATAACCCCAGCAGGTTAAAAATGGACGATAATTGGTTTAATGAACTGATGGATTCCGTCCCGGAAATGTTAAATGAAATGGCGAAAAATGTTCGGAAGGACTTGGAGGCAGCGTTGAGCGACCTTGATTTGGCGGAATATGACCGATACAATGAGGATCAATCCAAAGGGCACCAAAAAGAAGAAGATAGTAAGCCTATTCTCGCTCCAGTTCCACAGCAGAAAATTAAAAAAGAAGATAAATGCATACAGACAGACTCACCAGAAGAAGAGGTAAAGCATTCCCTTTCGTCACAGTGTCCTTCTTGTGAAGCAATCAGCCACCCCGTCATCCAAAAGTGAGTCACAGAAATCAATTTATCACGTTATAAACACTTACGGAAATGACCAAGTGATGACCTCACAGACGCCTCCGAATCCGCTTACATCCTAGAGGATGGATAGGGTCATTGAGGTATATTGTATGTTGAAATGAAATATGAAACCATGAATAACTCTTCTTTCAAACTATGTAATCCTGGCGTCAAAATAAATTGATTTTAAATTTTTTTTAAATTACTCTTGCTGATTAACTTGTACGATGCTTTTGTCATCATGATGTTTGATATTTATCATGAGCTATCAACTTCACTGGGGTGACGTGAAATAGAAAAGTTACTACGTATATATATAATAGTCTACCCTATCTTCTATCTAATCTAATCTATAAACACTGTATCCTCCGGCGAAAACAAGCCAAGTTGGAAGTTGTTTTTCGAAAAATAATTTCTCATTTTCCCACAAAGTTTATTGGTGTTGATTAGCAATAGCCGGCTCTGCCAAGTCATGAATTCATGCATATATGAATCTAAATATTATTTTGATAATCATCATCATAAGTTGTTATTTTTTTGTTATCTAACAATATTGCAATTTCTCAACTTGGTCTTATACTAACTGGCATGTTTTTTTTTGCTTGTGTAAATAAAAGTAAACAAAAAAAATGCAATTTTATCACTGCATGTGTTGCATTCACGCAGGAATAATACATTACCTTAGTTGCATCCGTTACCATTTATTGTCTTCATTAACACACGGCATCATCAAATCAAATCATCAACCACATATAATAATTTGCCATCATAATAATACATCAAATATATAACTATTCTGTATTCAGGTGTTTATCCACATATTATATGTATAGCTTATGTGTATCTATTATGTATATAACGAATAACGATGCGCTAAAGGCTTTTCTTGCCTCTGAATTTCATCAGGTATCAATTAAATTTATTCGTATACATTTGTCGTTGTTAAATTATTTTAAAGCTGGCTGCTTGTTGAGGTTTTTTTCCCTTCAAAGGAATTGTACAGGCAAAACTAGTCTTTGCACATGGCAATTCTTTTATTATAGTCTCTCAGCCCAGCTTACCAACTTTTTTTTTTTTTTAGTTTTTTAAGGCAACGTTGTGCATATCCACTCGGCGCAATAACTTCTAGTAGTTTATATCTTTTCTGTTGACGATGATGATGATATTAGCCTTTTTAAATTCTTCCTGTCTTTCAGGTTTCCCACTCTTGTAGAATATATCCTTATTTGTTAGAGGGCTGTGTGGAATTGAATTGGAAGAGTGAACATCAAAAAGTCAAGAGAGAGAGAAAATTAAACTTGCGTAGAAAAAAAATAGACTTGAATAAATCAAATCTAAGTTGAAAAAAAAACCTTCAACAAAACAGTTGCATGGAAAATTGCGTAAAGAATTGCCATCCCACTTGTTTCAAAGCCTCATCATCATCATCGCAGTCTACCTGCTTGCATTGATCTTCCCTTTTGTGACTTTTATTTCTGCTTGCAGTTGACTTGGTTTATATTTTGCATCAATTATTTTTAGTATCATCAATCAACAAAAATATCATTGTTGCATATATTGTATTTATGATTACCAGGGTTTGTGAGTACGATGTCTGAGTTTTGTTTTGTTATGGTATATAATATACCTTCATTGTTTCTTGCTACAAACTTTGTTCGGTTATTGTCTTACATTTCTTCATTTCAGTTTCAGAGAACCTTAAAGATTAAAGAACACTTGTAGTACAACAGATATTTTTCTCTCTCTTTATGTTTCTGTTTTACTGTCGAGTCGAGGTAGTAGAGTTTCGAGAGAATAATCATAATCACCATGTCCTGAAAGTGCATCATCCTGTCTGCCTGAACCCAAGTACTTACCAGCATACGCTATACGCCATAAGTTGAAGAAGGTCTGGTTAAAAGCAGACCTGACTTCAAATTTTATTTCTTGTTGCTGCTACCGCTGACTTGGTACGGTTGCCTGCTTGCATTAAAAAAATACTCATACTCTCGTTCTTGAATAATCTATAGCATTAGACGAAAATGCACGCACAAAAATAACAGCAGATTCCTCTGTAATGCTATTATATTGTACACATTGTTGATTGTTGAATTTTTTTTATTGTGTGCTGTTCGCTGAATCGGCCGACCAGCAGAAAGCAGAACAGCAGAACAACTTATTTCTTTTTTTTCTTTAAAAAAAAACATGCATGATGACTCTGATTTTTATGGTTTGCTTAGTTTACTTGTTGTTATTGTTTTTCTGATAGTTTTTATTACGCATTAGTTTTTTCTTTTCTTCTTATTTCATTGTTGCTATTATTGTTTTACACTTGAACTTTACCATGAAGCCAATTGGCGCAGGTGCTGTCTATGATGATATATAGCTGACTTATATTCTTATTTTTAACATGATCATCATCATCCTCCTCCTCTTCACCATAACAACTCCCTGCACAGAGCCCGCTAAACACTTGTTCTCGATGTAGTAGTAGTTTCCGTGTGAAAAGAATAATAAGCAAAGTATACATAATACCTATCCAACAAGAACAAGGTAACCTAGAGTTACAGTTCAGCTTTTGCTACTTGCACGGAAAGTGACGCTGCTGCTGTCTATAAATTATGTTGAAAAGCAAGTAACAACAAACAATCAAAACAATATTAATTGCCTATATTTTTTTTTAATTGATCTTACAACTTAAACCAAAAGGTTTTAGTAGTGTCATTAATCTTTTCATCTACATAATCATAGCAACTTGAAGTAGTATAAACATTTCCGCCACCTACCTGATGTAATGCACATTTAATTTTGATTGTACAATGAATCGTATGAATGTATGCACATAAATTGCCATCAGCCACCTCCGCCCACCCACACCACACAACCACAATACACACATCTTCGCATAATACTTTATGTGAATCCTATCTAGTTATAAATTATATGAAAACAATACATCCAAAATACTTGTGCAGCAGACAAATATTTCAACTAAAGTCAAGTGCAGTTAAAGACGAAAGTGAATTAATAAAATAAGGAAAACTTTGTATTGCTCCGCTTTGTAGCTGTACATATTATATACCTATATTATGTTCTATTGGAGCACCAACATCTCATCGAAGCACAGACATTTGACTTAAATAATGTTATGTGCATAAAAAATGAAGAAGCAGTGTGTGTTTTTACAACAAAAAAAGTTAAGCATATTTCTCCATTTCATTTTAACCTACACATATAATAATGTTGGTGAAGAGCCAGAGTAAATACCAAGTAAGGCTTGCTCTATATGGAAAGAATTTCCAAGTTCCCCCGGTTCACAATCCCAATACACATTTTTTATTCATTCTCTCTTCCTTGGTTGTCGTCGTCTTCTTCTTCTTCTGCTACTCATCTTGGTCACTTTACTCATTCCGGCGTGATTGTGCATAATATAGATACAAGATGTGAAGATATAGAAGTAGAAATTGAGGGAGTGGAAGAGTATACGAGAGCATAGCATAAGAAACAGAGAGAAGAGA